>ML347056.1:0-70277 GCA_005239505.1 Nicotiana paniculata | reverse complement strand
CCCCCCCCCCCCCAAAAAAAAAATTGTTGAAAAAAATAGTAGACATAAGAAAAAATTATAGTAGTAATATGTGCCTAAGAAATTAAAATTGCAAAAACAAACAATTTTAGATAAAAAGAAAGAAATATAAAGTTAGAACAATAAAACATGATTCCGGGAGGTAATTAATAACTTGATCATGGATATCAAAATATATCAATTTCAATCCTTCTATTTACTTGTATTTTTGAAAGCCTGCCAAAGAATGATAAACAACGTGCAATTAAAATTACGCAATGCCTTTTTGTTTGATAGAATATATAGATGCATATAAAGCAGTTAAAAAAAAAAAGAAAAAAAAAAGAGCATAAGCACACAGAAAAATTTGGAAGACATTATTTATAAAATGAAATGTGGCATGCCAACACATCATATAGTATTTTCTAACACATAAGGCACATTACTCATGTCTCCTTTTAATCTGCTCACTCACCACTTCTTTATTGTTCTTACAATTATTATTATTTTTTTCTTTACAAACTTCAATATTGTCAACCAAAAAAAATAACTTAAAACCATATACTAACTACTCCCTCCGTTTCAATTTATGTGAACATGTTGACTGGACACGAAGTTTAATAAACAATGAAACTTTTGGATTATAGTTTTAAACAAGTCAAAAAGGGTCCACAATATTTGTGTGATTATAAAAGCTTCTCATTAAAGGTAGAATTGGAAGTTTAAGCTAAATTGTTTCCAAATTTAGAAAGGGATTATTCTTTTTGGAAATGACCAAAAAGAAAATAGGTTCACATAAACTGGAACGGAAGGAACAGTATTAACAACTTTTGGGGCCTCAAATTGGGCCCTTAAGAAAAGCCTTTACCTGCTTGGGCCTTGAGCAACCCACGCTGACAACCACGAATAAAGGTCTTTTAAGAAGTAATTTGAGAAATGTTTAGAAACTACTGTGTTTTAGTGATTATTAGATTGCTGTAGCTATCATATACCATATATTTATGAATACAATAGCAAAACTCAGCGAAAAACAGGTGAATCCAGCTACGCAGAGAATATATTCGATTGTAGTCGCGAGTTGTATTCGTGAATACAGTAAGAGAATTTGCGGAAAAAAGGTCTTCAGCTATTTAAAAACGGTAAGTGAATCAATTAACGCGATACACTTCTAATATAACTAAACAAACTCAATTATAACACAAAAAATTTGTATGTTCAGTTATAGAAAAGATTCTCAACCGAAAAAACACCCCAAAAATAGAGCAATCTTTAGAGATTCAATCCATCCTTTCTTTTTTTAGTGATATCTTACTAAAAAATTTTAGTGGTATCTTTACAAATAGATTTATATATTGAAATTATATAATTACATTGAATACAATTAAATACATAAAAATACATTGAATACATGAAGTATAGCAGGTCATCTATAGTGCAAAAACATATGAATACATACTGCAGATACATTTGAATACGTATATACATCTTAATACATAGATGGAATACAACGAGATACATTAAAAAAAGACAGTGAATACAATGAAATAAATAGAATATAGCGAGATACATTGAAATACAATAAAAAAAAGGTAACAGACTCTTCAAGTTCCTCAGCCCCAAACTCCGTCCCCAATCCACCGGTATCATCGCTGCCGCCATGTGGGGCATCGCTGCCGGTTAAATGAAGACAGTTGTTGATAGCGGAACTAAGAATGAAGACAGTTGTTGATAGCGGAACTAAGAAGAATATGCAGGGGACCTACTGGATATGCATAAAATGCACAAGGTGCCAGTGACTCTCGAAGGCAATTAATGGCAAATTCTCGGTCCTCTGCAGTTCGTTTCCTCAAAAGTTCAATAAACATCCGCAGAAAAAATATGAATACGACTTTGAGGGATCATCAAGTATTGGTCTAAATAGCATGGAGAGACAAAGCATGGGGAGATAACTTTGAGTAAGGGGAGAGGGTTAGGGGCGGAACACAGCCCTGCTAGAGTTTTTAAAAGCAGGGGGGGAGGGGAAACTGGAGGGAAAAGAGAATAAAGAGGAAAGAGAAAGGAGGAGAGAGGAAAGAGAAAGTGAGGTATAAAAATAATACACAACGTATTTAATGGCTTAAAGGTAGAAAGTGGTCATAAATAAATATTTTACTATAAAAATTAAAATGTAGCTATACGAGATAATTTTTTAAAAGGATATCTATTTATAATAAATAAAGTATCAACCTTTGCTAGATGAGGTAAAATTTCCTATTTTTTTGGGGGAAATATACCTAGCTATATTATAATAGAAATTTATTTATCATTTTTATTTAGATTTCCTTAAATATTACATACTCTATATATATTTACTATTTATGTACAAAAATCTTAATAAAGAGAGCGTTCCTTAAAATTAGGATGTAACTGATATAACCCCCCTCCCCACGCTGCTCCCCTCTCCATCTCACTCTCATGTATATCTGTTATACAAAGCCCCCTTTTTTAATCACATTTTCAAAAAAGATGTTAAAAGATTTCTTTCTCTTTCATACAAATCAACCCAAATATCTCCCTCTTCACAAATCCATCGATATTATCTTTAAAATTGCAGCAACAAAGAGTTCTCCACGGACAATCATTAAAAAACTTTAAAGCTTTGAATTCAATATTTGGGTTTTATGAATTTGTGATTTGTTTGGATTTTGTATTCTTGAAAATGATTGAGAATATATCTTAGAGTTTATATCTCAATTTTAAGAGAGATTGATTAAGTTTAGAGTTATTTTTAGGTAAAATTTTATGTTGAATCTCGAAGAAGAAGATGTTTCTGAGTTATATCACGATTGTATTATAATTGTATCATAAATGTATACGATTTGTTTCATAATTGTATCGCAATTGTATCAAAAAAGTTGTATTTGATACATCAATACCTTAAACAATACCTTATACAATACTAATACAATATTGTATCAGAATTTAAGTTTATAGTTGTGATTGAAACTTGAAGAACCTAAAGATCGGCATTCTATCACAATTTTTCAGAATTATATCACAATTGTATTATTATTGTATTTGTATCATAATTATTTTATAAATTATATCACAAATATATGATAATTGTATATATGGCAACCAACAATTGTAAGTTTGTGACAAATTTTACATTTGAATTTTGCACGAGCCATTATCTTAATAGTAATAGTTTTGGTAGAGTTTAACCATTTTTGAATTGTTGAAGATACTTTTAGCAACTGATTTTTTTGTCATCACATAACATTCTATGCCGTGTGTATATATTTCTAACTGCAAAAAAAAAGTTTTTTTTTGTTGCTATTATGGAATTACTTTCCTAATATTATAAGGATAATATGAACATATAATATGTTGTATGACATTATTTCCTTTCAACCAAAACAATTCAACAATTAAAGAAAAATTACCATCTTCTTGTTGAAGACATGCAACTATACAAGAGAGAAGATGAAATCTGCAAGATATTAGGACGCATGAATTGAGGAGAAGTGAGAAAAATGAAAGGATATAATTGAATTCCTTAATTGAAGGCATTAATAATGGAATGAGAGCCCTTTAAGGAGAAATGTATACAATTTGTAAGAAAAACCTAGATACTTTTTTAAAACTACAAAACTTAGAGAAAATAAACTAATAAGTTCTTATTATAGTATATGTAGGAACCCCCCCCCCCCTTCCCTTTTTTTTGGGGGAGGTGGAGGGGGGAGGGGGGAGGGGGGAATTTACTTAGCTATACGATAATAGAAACCAATTTACCACCTTATTTAGGTTCCTTCTTAATACATTGCACATCTATATTTATAATTTATGTACAAAATCATAAAAAAAATAATAAAAATCCCATAAATTTTAGCCATTATCAGTATTATCCACAATACCCACCCAACCCCCCAACCCCCGCCCCCGAAATTTCAAATAACCCCTCCTACATTTCAGATTCGTTTCCTTTTCCAAAGGATTTCAAACCCAATCTTTCTCTTTCTTACTAATCACTCAAAATCTCTTTTTTTTTTGTCTTTCCTCTTATATAACTCATTCAATCATATCCTTCTCTGTATTATTGATTTATATGACTTTTTTTAATTATAGAAATCTTCCCAAATTTCTATCTCTTCACAAAATCTTACGGATTTGAACTTCAATTTGCAGCTGCTCTCTTCACTTATAGGTAAAAATCTAAATTGTATGATAATTATATTATATTTATTTTAAAATTGTGTCACGATTGTATCAAATTGTATGTGACTTGTAGATGATATATTAATAACCAAAACAATATTCGTTACAATACTAATACAATTATAATATAGTGTTATATTAGATTTTAATTTAGAGTCGTGGTTGAAACTTGAAGAAGATGAAGATCATAACTGCATCATAGTATTTTAGAAACGCATTGCGGTTGTATTATAATTGTATTTGAATCATAAGTGTTACATTGTATTACAAATGTATGATAATTGTATATTCATTCTATATTATTACGAGTAGTTGTAAGTTTGAGACTAATTTCACAGTTTGTATCAAAAATATATGATAATTGTATATTAATTTATTAGTATTATATCGAGTATTATTTTTGGTATTAATGTACCAGACAAGTTAGATACAATTGTGATACAAGTATGATACAATTATGTTTTAAACATTGATGTATTAGATACAATTAAAATACAATTATGATACAGTTATCTTACAATTCCTGCAACTTCTTCTTTTTCGAGTTTCAATGTGAAATTTCACCTAAAATCAACTCCATACTTAACTAATCTCCCTTAAAATTGAGATATAAACTCCAACAGATATTTTCAATCATTTGCAAGAATACCCAATCCAAACCAATCACATAATCTGAATTTCGAATTCAAAGCTTCTTAATGGAACGACATTGAGAATAATTCTAGCAATAATCTGAATGTTTCTTCATGAACAATGTTGTCTAGTCTCCTAGTGTCACGACCCAAAATTCCCAACTTCGGGACCATGATGGTGCCTAACATCTACTTGCCAGGTAAGCCGACGTTATTTTAAAATAATTATCCGATTTTTAAAAATTAACATAGAGTAATGACATTTAATGATAAATAAACTCAGAATTTTAACACAGTGTTAATAGAAGTAACACGATGCTAACTACTCCGAAAAATCTGGAGTCACAAGTACATGAGCAACTAGAATACTACATATATGGTCTAAAGTACAACTATTTGAGACAAGATAAACAATAAAATGGAGAAAGAAGGAAACTCCAGGGCTGCGGAAGTCGTTCACCTATACTTCAAGTCTCTAAATATGGCTGAATCCGAGCAGAACACCACTAGACGTCGTTGGGATCAACACCAGTATCTGCATAAGAAGTGCAAAAGTGTAGCATGAGTACAACCGACCCAATATACTCAGTAAGTGTCGAGTCTAACCTCGACGAGATAGTGACGTGACTTTGGAAAGACACCTATGTTTAATCCTGTATATACATACATACATATACACACACACACACACATAAAGTAATAAAATAACAAGTAGGACAATTAAAATATTAACTGGGAGGGTACATGTAGAAAAGGGAGTACGATAAGAATGACAAGTATAAAATCGCCAACTAACCTTTCTCTGAAAAATAATAGTAATACAACCAATTAAATAATCAACCCAAACCAAGTAAAGCAATGAAATCAATAATGGCACGTCATCATCCTTCATACTTTTACTCTCGTTCTCCGATGTAATATCATAAAAGAAAATGGCACGACATCACCCTTCGTGCTTTTACTCTCAACCTCCCATAATATGATAAATAATGATAAGCAATCAAATACACGGCATCACCCTTCGTGATTTAATCCTCACAACCTCTCAATAGATGATAATGAATGCAAGTAAGGCCCGACAACATCATTCATGCTTTTCGCTCTTCCTCACTAAGAAACAATACAATTTCGAGATAGCAATGCAAGACAGGAAGAAATTTCACTTCAATTATAGTGTCATGATAACAAACTCAACTTTCAAAATTCTCAACATCTTTAAAATAAACAATAAATACGAGGCAAATAATTTTAAAAGTAATAATCTAACCTAAACATGGAAAACATAGTCAATGAAATAACCTAGTACAGAGAAATAATTTACACCTGCATGCTTTAACCCAATGACAACGCATATGTACTCGTCACCTCACATATAAATCGTCTCACACACATAATGCACGTAGAAAATAGACCAAAAAGTCCTAATCCCTCAAGCCAAGGTTAACCACGACACTTAACTCACTCCGCAACTAAATCAATGCTCAACCGCGACGTTTCCTCTATAATTAGCCTCCAAATCAATAAAATCTAGCTAATTATAGTTCAAATAATTTAAATTATGCTTTAGAAACTACCCACGAGTGAAAAAGATTCATTCATTAATGATGTTGGAAAAAGTCAACCCAAGACTCGCTTGGTAAAAACCCGATATTCGGGCCAAATCACAATTACCCATTCACCCCCAGCGTGATTATGTATTTTATTTTGAAATCCGACCTCAATTCAAGGTCTAAATCCCAATTTTATACAATTTCGACTCTAATCCCTAATTTCTACCATGAAAAATTCTACATTAAAGGTTAAAATCAATGGATTTTTATGAAAATATAATAAAACAAGTTAAAATTTACTAACCAATGAAGTTGGGATGAAAAATCTCTTCAAAATTGCCTCTAGGTCGAGATCAAACTTGAAAATGGTGAAAATACCGATTTTTAGATGCTTTAATACCTGGGCGTCAGGTGTTCTTCGCGTTCCTGAAGCACCTGACGCGTTCACGAAGAATCACTAACCAAATGGCCATCACGATCGTGAGGAACCCTTCACTTTCGTGAAGGCTTATTCCCCCTGCCTTCGCATTTGCGAGGCAGTGATCGCGTTCGCAAAGAGTAACATTCCAGCCTTGCCCCAGGTCCCCACAAAGCTTCCCGTTCGCGAGAGGACGGTCGCGTTCGTGAACGATAAGCCCCCCACTACTTCGCGTTCGCGACCCCGTCCCCGCATTCGCAAAGAAAAATTCCACCCCAACCTAAATTTCTCCTTTGCGATCGCGATAGTAGCTTTGCGATCGCAAAGCACATCACACCAGACACCAGAAACTGCTAAAACCAGCAATCTCTTAAGTCTGAAATGGTATGTAGCCTATTCAAAACTCACCCAAGCCCCTCGGGCTCTAAACCAAACATACACACAAGTGTAATAACATCTTTCAAACTTGCTCTCATGATCAAAACACCAAAATAACATCTCTAACTACGAATCAGGCATTAAAATGCATGAGATTTCAAAGAAATTCAAGAACCTTTAAAATCACAACCAAGTGTCCGAATCCTATCAAACCAACTCCGATTTGCTTCAAATTTTGAAGACAAGTTTCAATAGAAAAATGGACCTATACCTAGTACTGGAACTAAAATCCGAACCCATTAATTCTAAATCCAACCTATGGTCAACCCTAGGAAATTTTTGAACCTTCAAATTACTAGCTTTCGGCAAAATAAGTTAAATTAACCTAGGGACCTCCGAATTTAATTCTGGTCATACACCCAAGTCCAAAATCACTATACCGACCCAGCGGGATCATCAAAATAGTAATCCGGGGTTGTTTACATAAATTGTCGACCATAGTCAACTCATATTATTTTTAACGCCAAAAATAATATTCTCTTCTAATTTTTACATAATACTTTTCGAAAAAAAACACCAATTGCACACGCAAATCGAGACATCAAATGGAGCTATTAGAGGTCTCAAAATAAAGAAATAAAGGCTAGTACTCAAAATGACCTATCAGGTCGTCACATTCTCCACCTCTAAAAGAAACATTTGTCCTCAAACGGACATAGAAAAGTACCTGGATTGGTAAAAAAGTGTGGGTATCCACTCTGCATATCGGAATCGGACTCCCACGTAGGTTCCTCGATCGGTTGACTTCTCCATTGCACTTTCACATAAGGAAAACTCTTAGACCTCAACTATCGAACCTGCTGGGCTAGAATAGCCATCGACTCCTCCTCATAGGCTAAATTCTCATCAAGATGAACTGTGCTGAAGTCCAAAACATGCGAGTTATCCTCATGGTAATTCCTAAGCATGGAAAAATGGAATACCGAATGTACTACTGATAGGCTAGGAGGCAATGCAAGTCTGTAGGCAACCTCCCCAACTCTCTCAAGGATCTCGAACAGATCAATATATCTAGGGCTCAACTTGCCTTTATTCCTGAAACTCATCTCACCCTTCATGGGTGAAACTCTGAGCAAAACCCTCTCTCCCGCCATATAAGATACATCACAAACCTTCCGACCTGCACAACTCTTTTGCCTAGATTGGGTTGTATGAAGTCAATCCCGAATCAACAACCTTATCCATAGAATCATGGACCAAGTGAGTGCCCAACAACCTATCCTCTCCGGGCTCAAACCAAAAATCTTTGAGCGACATCGCCTCCCATATAAGGCCTCATACGGCGCCATCAGAACACTTGACTGATAGCGATTGTTGTAGGTGAACTCTACAAGAGGTAAGAACTGGTCCCATGAACCTCCGAAATCCATAACACAAACACGTAACATGACCTCCAAAATCTGAATAGTGCGCTCGGATTGTCCATCCATCTGAGGATAAAGTGTTGTGCTCATTTCAACTTGCGTGCCCAACTCACACTGCACGGTCCAAAAAATGCGATGTGAAGTGCGTGCCTCAATCATAAATGATAGAAATAGGAATGTTGTGTAGGCAGATAATCTCCTGGGTGTAATCTAAGCTAACCTCTCTGAAGAATAGTTAGCTGCCCCCAGAATGAAGTGCCCGAACTTAGTCAACCGGTCCTCAATAACCCAGACTGCATCATATTTTTTCAAGGTCCATGCCAAGCCTACCACAAAATCCATATTGATGCGCTCCCACTTCCACTCTGGTATCTCAAATCTCTGAGTCAATCCACCCGATTTTTGACGTTCATACTTCACCTGTTGACAATTCAAGGACAACGATACATAAGCAATATTGTCTTTCTTCATTCTCCACCACCAGTAGTGATGTTTCAAGTCACGGTACATCCTCGTGGCATCTAGGTGAATAGAATAGCGCAAACTTTACGTCTCTTCAAGGATCAAATATCTTAACCCGTCAACATTTGGACCACAAAGTTGGACTTGGAGTCGTATAACACCATCATCACCGATCACAACATCCTTGGCACCACTCCGTTGTACCATATCCTTCAATACCAATAAGTGAGGATAATCAAAATGGCGAGCCTTGATATGCTCCAACAACGAAGGTTGTGCCACAACACAAGAAAGAACACCGCTAGGCTCCAAAAATCTAATCTTACAAATCGGTTGGCTAAACTACTGATACTTTTCGCCTTCCTACTCAATGCATCGGCTACTGCATTAACCAAGGTTCGGTGATATAATATGGTGATATCATAGTCTTTCAACTACTCTAACTATATCCGATGCCGCAAATTAAGGTCTTTCTTATTGAACAGGTGCTGGAGACTCCGATGGTCGGTATAGACCTCACAATGAGCGTCGTACAGATAGTGCCTCCAAATCTTCAGCGTGTGAACAATGGTTGCCAACTCTAAGTCATGAACAAGGTAATTTTTCTCATAAACCTTCAACTGCCGAGATGCGTAAGCAATCACCCTACTATCCTGCATCAGTACTGCCCCAAGCCCAATACACGATGCATCACAATACACGTTATAAGATCCTGAGCCTATAGGCAACACCAACACTAGGGCTGTAGTCAAAGCAGTCTTGAGCTTCTGGAAGCTCAACTTGCACTCGTCGGACCATCTGAATAATGCACCCTTCTAGGTCAACTTGGTCAATGGGGATGAGACAAATGAAGACCCCTCCATGAACCAGTAATAATAACCCGCCAAACCTAGGAAGCTCCGGATCTCTATAGCTGAAGTAGTTCTAGACCAATTCCAAACTGCCTCAATTTTCTTAGGATCCACCTCAATGACCTCATAAGATATAACATAGACCAAAATGGCAACTGAGTCCAACCATAACTAACACTTGGAAAACTTGGCATATAACTGACGATCTCTAAGAGTCTGAAGTGCGATCTGAAGATGCTGCTCGTGCTCCTCTCAACTACGAGAGTAAACCAAGATTTCATCCATGAAAATGATCACAAAAGAGTCCAAATAAGTCTTGAACACCCGGTTCATCAAATCTATAAATGTTGTTGCGGCATTTATTAAGCCAAATGACATCATTAAGAACTCATAGTGACCATACTGAGTCTGAAAAGTTGCCTTAGGGACATCTGATTCTCTAATCTTCAACTGATGGTAGCCATATCTAAAATCAATCTTCGAAAACACTTTGTCACCCTGAAGCTAATCAAATAAGTCACCAATCATCAACAAAGGAGAGACATTAGGTCTAATGAATCCCTTATCTAGAAAATCCTGCAATTGCTCCTTCAATTCCTTCAATTCAACTAGGGCCATACGATATGGTATATTAGAAATAGGTTGGGTGCCCGGAACCAAGTCAATGAAAAACTCCATATCCCTATCAGGTGAAATCCTCGACAAATCTGTAGGAAACACCTCTGGAAACTCGCGCAAAACTGGTACTGAATCCATGGAAGGAACCTCCGCACTAGGATCATGGGTATAGGCTAAATATGCTAGACATCCCTTCTCGACCATACATCGAGCCTTCACGTAAGTAATAATCCTAATAGTAGAATGGCTAGGAGTCCTCCTCCACTCTAATTCGGGCAACCCAACATGGATAAGGTGAGCATCTTGGTGTGACAGTCCAAAATAGCATGATAAAGTGGCAGCCAATCTATGCTCAAGATAACATCAAAGTCCACCATATCAAGAAGTAGAAGATATACCCTAGTCTCATATCTCCCCATAGAAACCACACACGAGCGATAAACACAGTCTACTACAATAGAATCTCCCACAAAGTGGACACATACACATGAGCGCTCAAGGAATCATGAGGCATAACCAAATATGAAGCAAAATGGATGACATGTATGGACAAGTGGAGTCCGGATCAAATAAAATTAAGCCATATCTATGGTAAAATGGAACAATACATATGATGACGACATCAGATGACTCTGCCTCAAGCCTAGCTGGAAATGCATAAAACGAGGTTGGGCCCTACCACTCTGACCTCCACCTCTCGGACGACCTCTAGATGGATCGTCTCTACCTCTAATGGTATGATCTCCACCTCTAATGGCCTGACCTCCACCTTTAGCAGCCTGACCCCCGCCTCTAACTGGCTAAGCGGACGGTGGAGCAACAGGTACCGAAACTATGGCACGAGAACCCTACTTTGGCATTCCGTCTTGTGACCTAGGGCAAAATCTCGTGACGTGCCTCGATCTTCACAAGTATAACAGGTCCTTGGATGTTGTGGCTGCTAACCCTGGAACTGACCCTGTCGCACAAAATTACCACTCTGAGAACTCTTAATCGGAGTGCATTGATAGGAGCTAAGGTACACTGTAGGCTAGCTGCTTAAGATGATACCCATAAGAATCGTGGTTGCCTGAAGCACCGTGGGATGCTTGGAGTGCTAACTGAATCGGCCTGGGAGGATGGACTATACCAAATGAACCTCTACCTTACTGAAACTACCAAAATGATGAGTCATAGTCTCAGATACCGCCTCCTTACCCTGGCTGCAAATTATCTTGATCCATCTAGCAATCTTTATGGCCCTCTTGAAAAAATATCAAGTGTAACGACCTGACCAGTCGTTTTGAGCATTTTCATCCCGTTCAGCTATTTGAAGTCTTTATCAACATCGTATTATGTATTATGACTTGTGTGAATCGTCGGTTTGGGTTTTCAGGTTATTCGAAATCGATTTGGAAGAATGAATTTCATTGTTGAAGCTTTAAGTTGGAAGAGTTGACCATGTTTGACTTTTTTGAATATGACCCCGAAATGGAGTTTTTTGGTTCCGTTAGGCCCGGATGGTGATTTTTGACTCGGGCGTATGACCGAATTTACATTTTGACATTTCTAGAAGGTTTTGGCACAAATTGGCGAAAGTTAGAAATTGAAGACTTGGAAAGTCCACAAGTTTGACCGGGAGTTGAATTTGAAGATATCAGGTTCAGATTTTGTTTTCAGAATTAGAATTGCTTCGTTATGTCATCTGGGACTTCTGTGCAAAATTTGAGTTCATTCCGAGTTGATTTGATATGTTTCGGCGCGAGTTTTGGAAGTTCAAAGTTCAAAGTTCATTCTAGTGCGAATTGATGTGCGATTCATCGTTCCAATGTTGTTGTGCGTGATTTGAGGCCTCAAGTAGGTCCATTTTATGTTATTGGACTAGTTGGTATATTCGGACGGGGTCCCGAGTGGCTCGGAAGAGTTTCAGACGTGGTTCAGATTATTTTTCCTCTTGTTGCCTTGTTGAAGAGTTGTTGGTACTGTTGTAGCCGCATCTGCGGAGTCTTGGCTGCAGAAGTGACTTCTTAGATGCGGGCTGTCCATCACAGAAGTGAGAAGAGGCTGGGGAGAGGAAGACCGCAGAAGCGGAGATTTGGAGCGCATATGCAGATGCGCAGGTGCGAAGTGATGGAGCGCAAGATCGAAGTGATGGAGCGCAGGAGCGAGGTATCGCGCAGGTGTAGATGGTGGCTCGCACATGCGATGATGCAGAAGCAGATATTTTGTCTGCAGGTGCGAGGGTCGAGTTCTCATCTGGTTCCACAGAAGCGACGCTGTAGTAGCGGCTAATTAGTTTGAAAAAGCGAAAATGTTGGGCAGAAAGCTATAAATCGAGGTTTTTTGTTCTTTTATCATATTTTGAGATTGGGAGATCAAATTGAGGCGACTTTTGAAACAAATTTTATCACAAGGATTGGGATAAGTGTTCTACACTTGGTTTTGATTTTATTTCATGAATCCATCTTCATTTTTGGCAATTGGTTGATGAATTTTAAAGAAACATTGAGGATTTTTGTCTATAACTTCATAAAGAGAATTTTTGAGTTTTGAACGTTGATTCAAACTCGAATTTGTGTGAAACTACTATGGTTGGACACGTAATTGAATGGGTTGTCGTCTTTTATGAGTTTCATCGGGTTCCGAGGCATGGGATCGGGTTGGGCTTTTGGGTCGATTTTGGACTTTTGATTAAAGATTCGACCTTTATCATTAGGAATTGTTATCTTAGGAATTAATTGATGTATTTGAGTTGATTTTGGATAGTTTCGAGCCGTTCAGAGGTCGGTACATGCAGGATGGCATTTTTGGAGCATCGCTTGGCCTGCTCGGTATTGGATTTGGCTTGACCGAGGTAAGTAACACTTCTAAACTTGGTGTTGAGGGTATGAAACCCCGAATTACGTGTTATGTGTTTGGTGTTGAGGTGACGCACAGGCCAGGTGACGGGCGTGTTGGCATCCATTGTGTGTATTGTTACTCCGTTATTTCTATGGTACTGTGTAGTTACCGGATCTTATTTGTAACCATGAAATATATACGTACTAGAGCTTTTGGGATGTGATTCATGCTAGAAACCATGTCTAGGCCACAAGCTTATTCTGTTGGGACCCACCGAGGTCATTGTTGCTGTTGAATTATTTGCTTACATTGCAATTACATACTCAGTCATACGCATTCATTTGCATATCATATCTTAGTCTCTGTCACCATTTATTGATACATCACATCATCATTTTTGGGCTGATTTTCATGACATTGTTAGCCCGAGAGACTGGAGAGATTGATGACTGAGTGAGGCCGAGGGCCAGATGGTGAGGATATTTATAGGATCGGATTGCAGGCCGTAAGATGTTTTATTGATTTATGTCATGATTGGCTTCTTATAGCGCTTGGGCTGAAGGAGCCCCTTCACAGTATGTACACACCCCAGTGAGCGCAGGTACCTACTGAGTGCGAGTGATCGAGCGATTGGGAAGATTGAGTGATTGTGAGGACTGAGTAACTTGAAGGACTAAATGACTGGGAGGACTGAGTGAATTGATACTCTAAGAGTATGTATATAGTTTTATCAGCGAGTTGCATCACATTGACATACACACCTGACATACAGGCATAAAGATGCATTTTTCTCATGTTGTAGGATATTACGTCATTCATGACTTCACATACTCATTGACATATAGGCATATAGATGTATTTTCCCCATGCCATTGAAAATGAAGCATCTTATCTGTTGTTGAAAAGTTTTTGGAAAAAGACCACAGTTTTACAAAACGTACTCATACTTTGGTGATTTCAGTAAATGATTTGGGTTTTCACTGATTTACTTGAAAAACATGCTTATTTTCTGGAACTGTGGATGAGCTGAAAATTTTATCTCGGAGCTACTTCTTTTATTACTTCCATTATGTTGTTATAAGCTTTTGTTGGCTATTGGTGTTGGACCCCCGACCTGTGTTCCAGCTCGTCACTACTTTCAACCTAAGGTTAGAATTGTTACTTATTGAGTACATGGGGTCGGTTGTACTCATACTACACTTCTGCACCTTGCATGCAAATATTGGATGTTGATGTTGCTGTGATCGACGAGAGCTCGATTTGAAGACGCATCTGCGTTCCGGTTGTAGCTGCCTCTTGTTCATGGTAGCCTTAGATTTATAAAAATTTGTTTATGTACATTTCGAACAGATGATGTATTTGTTTTATACCATCTTTGTAAATTCTAATCTAGAAGCTCATGATTTGTATTGACAGTCCTTGAAATTGTTTTTTTGTATAAAAGTGGTGTATTATAATTTCTTATCTTATGTCATCTCATTAAATTGGATAGTTGTTAATTGGCTTACCTGACGGGTTGGGTTAGGTGCCATCACGACTAGGTGGATTTTGGATCGTGACAGAAAGTAAGTCCATCAATGAATCTCCTCACTCTCTCCCTCTCTGTAGGGAGTAATATAACTGCAAGGCAAGCTAGGTCCACAAATTGAGTCTCATAATGGGTAATAGACATTCTACCCCACTGAAGGTGCTCGAACTGCCTGCGGTACTCCTCTCTTAGAGTGAAAGGAATAAACTTCTCTAGAAATAACTGAAAAAGCTGATCCCAAGTGTGTGGTGGTGAACCTGCTGGTCTGCTCCGCACATAATCCTAGCACCACATCTTGGCAAAATCAGTCATCTAGAACACTGCAAAGTCAACTCCATTGGAAACAACAATACCCATGTGGCACAACACCTCGTGGAAACGGTCCAAATAATCATGTGGGTCCTCAAAATGCGCACCACTAAAATGAATAGGAAAATAAGGCTGGCAGGTGGGCCAGGCCTGACTCGGGACCGGACCGGGCCCGCGGCCCATGTGGGCTTGTGGGCTAAATGGGCTGGCCTGTGGCGGGTCCAGTCTTGGCGGGCCTGTGAGCCCATATGGGGTGGGCCTGGGGGTAGGAACCGTGAGCCCGGGCCCGGGCCCGTTTAGCCCGGGGCCGGCAGGCGGGCCTGGGCCGGTTCAACCGGGTCAAACGGGCCCAACGACTATTTTAAAAATAAAAAAAATTATTTAAAAAATGGCCAACGGTCATAATTTTTAAATCTAGTCGTTGGCCCTTTAATTTTAGCCGTTTGGCATTTTTAAAAATAGCCATTTGTCCCCCAAACTTTGTTTTAACCCCAAACTTTTTATAATTACACTTTTTCCCTATTCTCAACTATAAATACTCCTCGTTCTTTCATTTTACTCACAAAATCATCAATCTATCTCTAATTTTCTTCTATAATTGCTTACTTTATTATTGCAATTTGTGAAAAATTATGAAGTTGGTGAATTGAAGTATTCAAGTCTTCAACATTATACAATTTTCAAGAAGTTGTTCGTCAATTCGGTAAACTCGTTCCAACTCTTAAGTTTTAATATTATAGTTTGTTTGTTTAATTTATTTTCCTTATAATTAATATGGACTTTTCTTTGAAAAAAATATTTGGTGGTAAGGGAAAATCTAAAATTGGTGAATCTAGTAGGCAAGCTACTACTACTCCCCCGGCCCCTGCTCCCCGATCTACACCTGTTACCCGTCCTCCTCCACCTGTTATTCTTGATAGTGATAACCCTTGTTTTCAATTTACCGATAGTCAATTTATATATGATCTTACACCAGGTTCACAAATAAATGATGAATATATGAATGTTCTTTATGGTATTCCAAAGGAAAATATTGATTTAGATGAAACGCAACCGGATTTAGATGATACACCTACTAGTCATGTTGCTAACCAAACTGATAATAATCCAAATGATGCCCCGGCTGACCCTCCTGTAGTAACCCCTACTTTTAATAGGCAACCTTCTAAATGGTCCGAAACATCTCTTGTTTGGCACTTTTTTACTCAACTAAGAGATCAAAATAAGGCTAAGTGTAAAACTTGTGGGGTCTTGATGTCTCATAAATTTACTGGAGACCGTGGCGGTACGGGTAGTTTGACCAGACACATAATGAAACACACTAATGATAAAGCTAGATTACTTCAAATGACAGCTAGGCAAGAGGGGACAAGTGTAGGTACCCAGTGAATTAACACTAGTACCAGTTCAAATCTAGTTCAACCGGGAATACCGGTGGCATTTTGTACTGCGATCCAAATAAAGATCGTGAAGAATTGGCAAAAATGGTTACTGTTATGTGCTTACCATATAGTTTTTCCTCTAACCCTCACTTTGTCCATTATATTAGAAGAATTTATAATCCTACTTATAAAGAATGGCCTCGCACAACCGTTAAGGCTGATATTTATAAATATAAACATGAATATAAACAATATTTGCGTTATTTATTTACTCATATTAGTAATCGTGTTTCTACTACTACTGATATTGGTAGGAGTGTTAATGAATGTGATTATCTTACTGTTACCACTCATTGGATTGATGAGGACTGGATAATGCAAAAACACATTATTGCTTATAGAATAATTACTTCAAGTCACACAGGTAAGTTTATTGCTAAGACAATTGCAGATATTTGTAGATATTTTTGCATTACAGATAAATAATGTCACTTTCAATGGATAATGCTTCTAGTAACACTAATGTTATAGGCTTTCTTACAACTACACTAAGTCCTGGAATTAGTAATATTTTTTATGTTAGATGTATTTGTCACATTTACCATTTAATCGTCGGTGATGGTCAGAAAACTTTAAATGTTGAAATTGCAAAGGTTAAATTCGCTCTTCATTGGCTTTTTTATTCAAACCGTATAAGTAGAGTTAGAGAATATTATAAAAAATGTGATGAATTTGGCCTTAGAGAAAGAAAGGTTCCTAAACCTTGTCAGACTAGATGGAATTACTTGTATGAAAGTTTAGTTGTTGCATATGAATATAGAAACCCAATAAGTGCAACCTATAATGCTCGTGTAGGTGGTGATGATGATGATTATGATGATGATGAGCACCTTACAAATCAATATTGGGCTAATGTTAAAATTCTTCTATATTTTTTAGAACATTTTCATGTTGCTACAAATGAATTATCTGGGCAATATTATGCTACTATTTCTAACTGTTTAGTTTATATTTCATCACTTGCAGAATTATTTACTCAATTTTCAGAGGGTGGGATAGTTTACCAATGTGTTATTGATGATATGAAGGATAATTTTAAAAAATATTTTTTCCCTATCCCCCCTCTTTATGCTGTTGCAGCCATGTTAAATCCTACCATGAAATTAGGAGGTCCTCACTATTGGTATACTCAAATTTATAATGCTTTACCACTTTCAACTGAGGAATATGCTACACTTATAGATGAAAAAGCCTCAATTAAAATAAATTCGCAAACAATTTATAATTCTTATCAAGTTGCATTAGATCATGCTAGACCAAATGTTCCAACTCCTACCTCGTCTAGCTCGCAGTCATCTAAAAGATCTGCGGGACTAAAATCACTTAGTTCTTGGATGGGGTTCAGGGGTTCTCAAGGTGATAATATTGGTGATAGTTCACAAAATGAGCTTCAAATTTATTTGTCGCAGGGACTTGAAACAGAGAATCCCGATGGCACCTTCAATGTTTTGGAATGGTGGAAGGAAAAAGAAAAACACTATGCGGTTCTTTCAAGGATGACTTGAGATATTTTAAGTATTCAAGCTTCAACAGTGGCATCGGAGAGCGCTTTCAGTCAAGCGAGATTTCAAATTGGTGATCATAGAGCGTCTATGAGGGAGAGCTTGGAAAAATCAGTACTCTTCAGAGATTGGATCCGTTCAGAAAGAAGAAATTTTGGACTACTTGAATCACAATCGGAGATAGACGAAGCTTATGAAGAAATGCTAGCGGAACTTGCGGAGTATGCTGCTTCCCCGGAAGCGGTGATAAACAAGCTTCTTTTCCGCCACCACCAACGGAAATTCCTTCGAACTTTGAAGGATTTATGAAATTTGTTAGAAATAATATGTAAATTAATATGTAACTTGTATTTTGGCACATCTTGATTAGTTTTTTTTTTCCTTTTAGTGGTGGTATTAGTACCTTTTTGTGCTCATTCCATTGGGGGGAGGAAGACTAAGAAAGATATGTCATTTTTTAAAATGTCGTATTAATAAAAATTATAAGATATTTTCTTGAATATTTGTTTACTTTTTTTTTTTTGTGTTTAAACTTGAATTACAAGACATAATTCATAATTATATAATATAATTTACAATAAATTGCCTTAGACAATATAATATAATTACATTAAATAAATTTAATTTTTTAAAAATAGCCAACGGCTATAATTTCAAAAACTAGCCATTTGGATTTTTCTTAGTGCAAGTTTGAATATCTCTTTACTATTTTTGTGTTTTAAATTTGAATTACAAGATTTATGTCACAAGATTTACAAGAAATTACCTTAGATAAAAAAAATTTTAAAAAAAAGCCCGGATCGTTTAGGCCCGTGGGCCCTGCCCACTTAGCCCGGGCCCATGTGGGCTTAGGCCCACAGTAGGCCGGTTCCACCCATTAGGACCGTTTGGCCAGGGCCCGCCTGACCCAAGCCCTCCTGGACCCGGACCTGTTTAGCCCGGCCCGTTTGGCCCAGGCCTGGCCCAGATTACAGCACTATAGGAAAGAGCTTTGTGAAATTTTCCGATCTCATCAATCCCTCAGAAGACATCACGGGCCTCTCCAATGTATGTGTAGCAACAATAGGCTGAACTACTCAATTGGCAAAACTGCCGGAGTTTGATATATGGGAGCCATCTACTTCGAAGTGTGAGTAGCGGGAGTCTGTGATCCTCCTCCAGCTTGAGAGACAGTGCCACCGGAAATGCACCGGTCTAGGCCACACTCTCCATAATGCCCACCAAGAGGAATGCAACATCCTAAAGTACTGGGTAGCAATAAACCCCTCCGGGACTTGAGCTGGTCCAACACTGTCTGAAAAAGAACCTCTCCTCCTACTCGATTTGAGGCTCCGGAATAGATGCTGCCACACGTGCTATAGGCCGAGCTCTGCCTCTACCTCGAACTTGGCCCCAGCCTCTACCCCTAGTAGTGGCTTCAACAGGAGGCTCCGGCTCCTGCCCGTTGTAGATGTTGTGCGTGTTCTCACCATCTGCGAGAAAGTAATAATTGAATGATTCAAACATCAATAATAGAATGATAGGGAAAGAAAGAAGTGAAATTTTCCTAAAGTTCTATTGCATGTAGAAGATAAGTACAGATGTCCCCGTACTGATCCACCTGACTCTACTAAGCTTTCTCATGACTCGTTAGACCAAGGAAACCTAGACTTGCTAGGCAAGCCGATGTTATTAAATTAGTTATCCAGTTTTTAACAATTAACACAGAGTAATGATATTTGACGATAAATAAACTCAGAATTTTAACACAATGTTAATAGAAATAATGTGTTGAAAACTACTCCGAGAAATCCAAAGTCACAAGTACATGAGCAACTAGAACGACAAGTACAAAACCACCAACTAACCTTTCTCTGGAAAACAATAGTAATGCAACCAATTAAATCATCAATCGGAAACCAAGTAAAGCAATGAAATTAATAATAGCACGGCATCACCCTTCGTGCTTTTACTCTCGTCCTCACCATGTAATATGATAAAAATATGGCCCGGTATCACCCTTCGTGCTTTGTCTCTCAACCTCCCATAATATGATAAATGATTTTAAGCAATCAAATGCACGGCATCACTCTTCGTTCTTTAATACTCACAACATCTCAATAAATGATAATGAATGCAGATAAGGCATAGCAACACCATTTGTACTTTTCATTCTTCCTCACCAAGCAACAATACAAGTCCGAGTTAGCACAACAAGGCGGGAAGCAATTTCACTTCAATTATAGTGCCAATGATAACAAACTCAACTTTTAAAATTCCCGACATATTTAAAATAAATAATAAATACAAGGCGAATAATTAAAGAAGTAATAATCTAACCTAAGCATGGAAAATATAGTCAATGAAACAACCTGGTACAAAGAAATAATTTCTACCTGCATGCTTTAACCCAATGAAAACGCATATGTACTTTTCATCTAACATATACATCGTCCCTCACACATAATATACATAGAAAATAGACCAACAAGCTCTAATCACTCAAGTCAAGGTTAACCACGACACTTACCTTACTCCGTAACCAAATCAATGCTCAACCACGACTTTTCCTCTTTAATTATCCTCCAAACCAATCAAATCTAGCCAATTAAAGTTCAAATAATTCAAATTAGGCTTTAGAAACTATCAGGGATGAAATAGGTTCAATCTTTAATAATTTTGGAAAAAGTCTACAAAATTCAACCCCCGGCCCGCTTGGTCAAAATTTGAGATTCTGACCAAACCCTAGTTACCCGTTCACCCCCAAGCCCGGTCATGTATTTTATTTTAAAATCCGACCTCAATTCGAATTCTAAATCTCAATTTCACAAAATCCTCAATTTCTACCCAAATCCCTAATTTCTACCATGAAAAATCCTAGATTAGAGGTTAAAATCTATGTGTTTATGGAAACAAAATAAATAAGTTAAAATTTACCAACCAATAAAGTTGGGATGAAAAATCTCTTCAAAATCGCCTCTAGGCCGAGCTCAAACTTGAAAATGGTGAAAAATGGTGAAAATCCCGATTTTTAGATGCTTTAATACCTCGGCGTCATGTGTTCTTTGCATTCACGAAGAACCTAACGCGTTCGTGAAGAATCACTGTCCAAATGGCCATCGCGATCGCGATCGCGAAGAGTAACAGTCCAGCGTTCCCCCAGGTCCCCACAAAGCATCGCGTTTGCGAATAACAATTCCGCCCCAGCCCAAAATTTCCCTTCGCATTGAGAGACTTACTTCGCGATCGCGAAGCACATCACACTAGAAAGTGCTGAAAACAACAATCTCTTAAGCTTGAATAGGTTGTAGCCTATTGGAAACTCACCCGAGCCCCTCGAGCTCCAAACCAAACATTCACACAAGTGTAATAATATCATAAGAACTCGCTCGCACGATCAAAATGCCAAAATAACGTCTCTAACTATGAATCTGACGTCAAATTGCATGAAATTTCAAACAGTACTCAAGAACCTCAAATATCACAACCAAGCATCTGAATCCTATCAAACCAACTCCGATTTGCACCAAATTTTACACACAAGTTTCAAATAGAAAAACGGATATACGGAACCAAAATCCAAATCCGATAACCATATAGTCAACCTACGGTCAAACCTAGGAAATTTTGAAACCTTTAAATTACTAGCTTTCGGCAAAACAAGTCAAATTAACCGAGGGACCTCCGAATTTAATTTCCAAAATCACGATATGGACCCACCAAGATCATGAAATTACTGATCCGGGTTTTCTTACACAAAATATTGACCGTAGTCAACTCTAATTATTTTTATAGCCAAAAATCATATTTTCTTCAAATTTTTACGTAAAACTTTCTGGAAAAATTCCACGGACTGCGCACTCAAATCGAGAAACATCAAATGGAGCTATTAGAGGTCTCGAAACATGAAAAATAAAGGCTAGTTCTCAAAACGACCCATCGGGTCGTCACACCCAGTAAAATAACAACTCAAATTAATGATTTTTGTAATAATATAGAGTTGTCATCAATGATGGGAAGAGAGAGAAGATGGATATTCTGGGCGTAGATTAAGAGATTTTGATATTAATAAAATAAGGAGAGAGAAGAGGAGAGAGAAAAAGAAAATGATGTACTTGAATCCCTTATTTGAAGGCACTAATAATAGTGTGAAAGCCTTTTAAGGGGTAATGTATACAATATGTAAGAAAAATTTAGATACTTATTAAAAACTACAAAACATAGAGAAAATAGGTAAATAAGTTTCTATGATAGTATATAAAGGAAAAACTTCCTTTCTTTTTAAAGTTTAAGTTTTATAGGAGTAAGTAAATTAACAGTGTGAATAAATTCTATATTATTAGCGTAAGTTATTCAATTCAAATTCAAATTGAATATTTCTAATTGCTATATCAAGTGTGATATGGAATAACTTGTTATAATAGGCTAATTTAACATGATAGCGTAATAATTTTTAATATTATTAATGACCATAATCGAGTTCAAATTTTATGCTAGTGTCACTCGAACTGAGTAGCTGTTATGTCACGATCCAAAATCCCAACCTGTCGTGATGGAACCTAACATACTTTCTAGGCACGTTGACAATCACATAATAACTAAACATTTGATAAACACATGTTTTAATAAACTCAACAGCAAAAATTTCATGAATATCTGATACAAATAGTTGAAATACTACTACAACCACCCCAAATTCTAGTGTCAATGAGTACAAGAAATGCAAGTAACAACATAAACCAAAACTCTAGTACATCTGTCAGAGTAATAGAACAGTACTGAAGAAAATAAAAAGAAAGAGAGTCAAGGTCGGTGAAGGTCATAGCAGTTACCTCAAAGTCTCCGAGCAGGTACTAGCACAGATATAGCAATCACCACGTCCAAATGTACCTGGATCTGCACATGAAATGTAGGGTGTAGTATGAGTACAACCGACCCTATATACTCAATAAGTGATAGAACTAACCTGGGGCTGAAAGAAATGACGAGCTCAGAAGAAAGAAGACAGTCAGAGTCCAATATAATGACAATATATGTTTAATGATGACATAAATAATAAACAACTCAGACAAATAATCATAATCAGCTCGTTCATGTTACCTAAATTTAGACATGCTTTCAAGTTCAGCAATTAAACCCCAACACTGATAGGAATATGTTTACAACTAGCATAAGGAATGATACATCTCTATGCCTACATGTCAAATATGCATGTCAGATGAATGGTTTCACGGTAATATTTCCAAGTATTCACACTCTCAGAAGTACTCAATCTATCTTCTGAATGCCGATACAAACCACACACAATCACTCAACATCATATGAGTTTCTAACATCAATGCCCCTCACCAAAGCACATGNATATATATATATATATATATATATATATATATATATATATATATATATATATATATATATATATATATATATATCACTTTGCCTGTGGTCACTGATGGTATGTCAGACTCCGGAGGGGCGGATCTTGCCCAAGCGCTAATATAAAGCCAATAAGTCATGCTGCGACGTGAAAGCCAATTCATAATAAAACTCATAACCCGGCTCTCAGGCCCACCTCAGTCATCAATTTCTCAAGTCTCAAGGGCTCACAAATATCGTACCACTCATCCCAAACAATGATAACATATGATGTAACAGTGAATAATTACAGAGACTGAGATATGATATGCAAATCAAGAATCATGACTAAGTACATAGTTGCAGTTAAGGAAGATAACTCAAAACCACAGAAATAACCTCATTAGGTCTCAGTCGAATAAGCACATATCCTAAACATGATAACTAACATGAATCACAACTCAATTAGTCTAACAAGTAGGGTTTACACATATAAAATAAGACTTGATAGAAACTTAGTACAAAATCAACTCAGATCATGTTTACTACGGGGCACACCCACACACCCGTCACTAGCATGGGCACCACCCCCAACACAATACAAATAACATGTTCCCCAGGGATAGATACCCCCAATTCCAAGTTTATAAATGTTACTTGTCTCAACGCGTGCAACTCAGTGCTCTAAAAAACCCTTTCCACGCGGATCGGCCTCCGAATGATTCGAATTTAGTCAAATAAACTTAATTCCAGCAATAATAGATATAGAAAATAATTCCAAAAGATAAATCTAAGGTATTTAAACAAAATCAAAAAGTCAACCCCGGGTGCCACACCTTGGAACCCGAGAAAATTCACAACATTTGAAGACCCGTTCAATAACGATTCCAACCTTACAAAAACATCCAAGTCCAACAACAAATTGACACATAAATCCCCAGATCTTACTCTCCAACACATAGTCCAACAATCTCCAAATTTTACCTCAAACACACATAATCTAGGTGTAAAAATCAATAGGTATTCAATATTTATGAAAAAAGTGATTAAAAACCACTTACCTCTTAAATGGTAGCCAAAACCCTCTAAAACATCGCCCCTAGCCAAGCTCCAAAAATCCAAAATACTAAAAATGGCTCAAACCATCCATTATATCTTTTCCCAGCGATTCTCGCACTTGTGGTTCACTTAACCGCATCTGCGGTCCCACATGTGCGGCCCAAATCTTGTTTCCGTGATTCCTATATAGCCTCCGACCTTCTGCATCTGTGGAACATGACATCGTATCTCGGAGGTGCACCTGCGCTAAATCCTCCGATTCTATGGAACTTCCTGCCCATCACAAAATCCGTTTTTGCGACCATATCGTTTCACCTGCGACCTCGATCCTGCAGCCCATTCCCGCTTATGCAGACTCACAGATGCGGAGGCCATCCGTACATGCGCCCCGAACAGCCTCCCAAAACCTCACACCTGCACAAAGGTTGTCACTTCTGCAGCTCTGCACTTGCGGCCAAAACCTCGCAGGTGCGGTCACACCTAAACTGAAGCCAACAGAATTTCTCTAAGTCCAAACCTCAATCTGAATCACACTCGAGGACCCCGAGACCTTATCCAAACATACTAGCATGTATTATAACAAGATAAAGAACTTAGTTGAAGCCTCAAATCACATCAAACAACATCAAAACCAATAATCACACCCAATTCAAGCCCAACAAAACTAACGAATTTTCAACTTCTAAAACCAAATGTCGAATCATATCAAACCAACTCCGATTGACCTCAAAGTTTGTACACTAGTACTAAATGACACAACAAACCTATTCCAACTCCTGAAACTAAAATCCAAACCCGAAATCAAAAAGGTGAACTCTTGGTCAAACCTCTCAAACTTCTAAACATTCAACTTTCCAACTTTCACCAAAAAACCTTAAAACCAACCTACAGAACTCCAAATCACAGACCTCCAAATCATTATCCGGATATACCAAAATTATCATATGAAGCTACTGGAACCATCAAATCTCCATTCTGGAGTTGTTTATACAAAAGTCAAACTCCGTTCAACTCTTTTAACTTAAGATTCCAACCTTGGGACTAAATGTCTCAATTCACTCCGAAACATCCCCAGAACCAAACCAACTACCCTAGAAAATCACATAACCATAAATGAACATAGAAAACACGATAAATGGATATCTGTTCGAACAGGTCTAGAATCATACCTGGAGTCTCAAATAGGTGTGCATATCTGCTCCGCATCTCCCGCTCGGTCTCCTAAGTAGTCTCCTCAGCTAGTTGGCCTCTCCACTGGAGTTTCACCGAAGCTATATTCTTTGATCTCAACTTTCGAGCCTGCCGATCCAAAATGGCCACCGACTCCACATCATAATTTAGATCCCCATCTAACTGAATTGTGATGAGACTCAAAACATGTGACGGGTCACTATAATACTTCTGGAACATAGAAACATGAAACATTGGGTAAACACCAAATAGACTAGGTGGCAATGCAAGCTTGTAAGCCACTTCTTCAATACTCTCAAGCACTTCAAAAGGCTAATATACCAAGGGCTCAACTTGCTCTTCTTCTCAAACCTCATCACACCCTTCATGGGCTAAAATCTAAGCAATTCCTTCTCTTCCACCACATATATAACATCACGAACCTTCCAATCAGAGTAACTCTTCTATCTAGACTGTACTGTACGAGGCTGATCCTGAATCAACTTGACTTTCTCCAAGGCATCCCAAACCAGATCAGTGCCCAACAACCTAGCCTCTCCAGACTCAAACCAACCAACTGGATATTGACACTACCTCCCATATAAGGATTCATAAGGATCCATCTAAATACTTAATTGGTAGTTGTTATTATAGTCAAACTCTGCAAGTGGTAGAAATTTATCCTAAGAACCCCCGTAATCCATAACACAGGTGCATAACATATCCTCCAAAATTTGAATGGTGCACTCAGACTGTCCATCTGTCTAGGGGTGGAATGTTTTACTCAACTCAACTCGTGTGCCCAAGTATCTTTGCACTGCTCTTCAAAATATCGATATGAACTGCGTGCCTTGATCAAAATTGGACACCAGCATACCATAAAGACGAACAATCTCACGGATATAGATATGAGGCAACTTCTTTGAAGAATATGTAGTCACAACCGGATTCAAATATGCAGGCTTAGTCTCCGTTCCATAATCACCCAAAATACATCAAATTTCTTCAAAGTCCATAGGAGCCGAACAACTAATTCCATGGTAACACACTCCCATTTCCACTAGGGAATCTCAAGTATCTGAAGCAAATCAGCTGGCCTCTAGGTCTCGCACTTCACTTGTTGACAATTCAAACATCGAGCCACATACGCCACTATATCTTTCCTCATTATTCTCCACCAATAGTGTTGCCTCATGTCCTGATACATCTTGACGGTACCCGGATGAATGAAATACCGCAAACTGTGGGCCTCCTCAAGAATCCACTCACACAACCTATCCACATTGGGCACATAAATCGGACCATACATCCGCAACACCCCATCATTTCAAATAGAAACCTCCTTAGCATCACCGTGTTGCACCATGTCCTTAAGGACAAGCAAATGGGGGTCATCGTGCTGACGCTCTCTGAGGCGCTCATACAAAGAAGACCGAGAAACCACGCAAGCAAGAACCTGGCTAGACTCTGAAACATCTAATCTCATGAACTGGTTTGCCAAAGCTTGAACATTTGATACTAGCAGTCTCTCACCAACTGGAATATATGCAAGGCTATCCATACTCACAACCTTTCTACTTAAGGCCTCGGCCACCACATTGGCCTTCCCGAGATGATATAAAATGGTGATATCATAGTCTTTTAACAGTTCCAACCACCTCTGTTGCCTCAAATTTAGATCATTTTTCCTTAAATAAGTGTTGAAGACTCCGATGATCTGTGTATACCTCACAAGACACGCACTAGAGATAGTGCCTCCAAATCCTCAATGCGTGAACAATAGGTGCCAACTCAAGATCATGAACGAGGTAGTTCTTCTCATGGGGATTCAACTGACGTGAAGCATAAGAAATCACCCTACCCTCTGCATCAAGACACACTTAATTCCAATAGGAGAAGCATCATAATAAACCATATAGGAACCGGATGTTGAAGGCAAACCTAGAACCGGAGATGTGGTTGACAGTCTTGAGCTTCAGAAAGCTCTCCTCACACTCATCAGACCACCAGAATTTGGCACCCTTCTGGATTAATCTATTCAAAGGTGCAGCAATGGACGAGAAACCCTCCACAAAACGGCAATAATATCCAACCAAGCCAAGAAAACTCCAAATCTCAGTAGCTGAAGAAGGTCAGGGCCAACTCTGAACTGCCTCAATCTTCTTCGGATCTACCTTGATCCCCTCACTTGACACCACGTGCCCCAAGAACGACATGGAATCAAGACAAAACTCACACTTGGAAAATGTAGCATATATCTTCTTCTCCTTCAACGTTTGGAGTACAATCCTCAGATGTTGTTCATGATCTTCCCGGCTACGTGAGTACACCATTATATCATCAACGAATACTATGACAAAATAATCAACATATTGCTAGAATATAGTGTTCATCAGTTGCATACATGTGGTTGGGGCATTGGTCAGCCCAAAACACATCACCATAGCAGGTTCTGAATGTCGTCTTTAGAATATTTAAATCGCATATCTTCAGCCGATGACACCCAAACAACAAATCAATCTTCAAAAATACACTAGCTCCCTGAAGCTGGTCAAATAAGTCATCATTGCGTGATAGTGGGTACTTGTTCTTAATTTTTAACTTTATTCAACTGTCTGTAATCAATGCACATCCGCATAGTACCATCCCTTTTTCTTCACAAACAAAATCGGTGCACCCCAAGGCTACATACTAGGCCTAATGAATCCCTTATCAAATAGCTCCTGAAGATTTTATTTCAATTTTTTCAACTCCGGTGGTGACATACAATACAGAGGAATAGAGATGGACTGAGTACCTGACACTAGGTCAATACCAAAAGCAATGTCCCTATCAGGTGGCATGCCTGGCAGGTCTGCAGTGTCAGTACCAACATCTCTTACAAAATCCAAATATGAAAAATACCCCTTCCCAACCATCCGTTGAGCTATCAAATATGAAATCACTCTACTATGAATATAATCAAGGGAACCTCTCCATGCAACCCTAGTCAATCCCGTCCTTGTTGACGTCACGATCTTAGCGTGACAATCCAGAATAGCGTGACATGGTGACAACTAATCCATACCTAAAATCACATCAAATTCAACCATGCTAAGTAGTAAAAGATCAAATCTCGTCTCCAATCTCCCAATACTCATCACACACGACCGATACACATGGTACACAATAATAGAATTACTCGTCGGTATAGATAGATGAACATGCATAACTAAGGAATCATGGGGCATATCCAAATAATGAGCATAGTACAATGATACATATGAAAAAGTAAAACCAGGTTCAAATAATAAGGAAGCATTCGTGTGGCACGCTGAAACAATACTTGTGATCACTGCGTCTAAAGAAAATGCCTCTAGCCTGGCAGGAAAGTATATCATCGAGCCTAACCACCACCTGATCGAACTCCCCTCTAGGGTGATCTCGAACTTCCTGAGTCCCACCCTGAGATGGCTGAGTGGGTGGAGAAGTAACTGGTGCAGAAGTCATAGCCAGACCTCTCTGCTGAACTAGATGCAATACCTCACTGCCCCAACTCTCCACACTCTAAGCAACCTCGATCCAAATATTGCGGTGGGGACTGGATTGGACACCGAGAACCAGAATAGTCATTAGAAGAACCTGGTACTGACGAACCCTGAACTGATGCAGCAAAGGATAAACTCTGAGCTAGGAGAGCACTGAAAGATGACTGACCTGGACGAGTATTGTATGAACCATGACTAGATGATGCACCACAATAAACAGGACGAACCATCTGAGCGGGCATATAAGGACGACCTCTACTGTGATGAGACTGACCTCCAGATAAGCTACCAGTGAAACTACATGAAACACGTAGACTCTTGCCCTCCCGCTCAAGCCTGTGAATCGACTACGAGCGCCTAGCAATCTCGGCCACCTAGTCAAACCTAACATTTGTTACAGCTACTTGAGCCAAACTGAAGCGTAAGCCATAGTTGAGGCCGTCAATGAACCTCATGATTTTCTCTCTCTATGTGGGAACCAACCACTGCATGACGAGCCAAATCTGCAAATCTTATCTCATACTGAGTCACTGTCATACCCTCCTGGCGTAGTTGCTCAAACTGCCTACTCAACTCCTCTCTTAGAGTCTTGGAACAAACTTCTTTAAGACTGTGAACTCATGCCACATAAGTGGTGCAACACCGGTTAGTCTGCTTAACTCATAGGCCTCCTACCATCTGCAGGCTACCACTGTCAGCTGAAAAGTAGTGAATGCAACCCCACCGGTCTCCAAGATACCCGTTGTGCAAAATATCCACTGGCACCTCTCTATAAAATCATGAGCGTCCCCAAACTCTACCATACTGAACTCCCGAGGCTTGAGCCTCTAAAACCACTCTAGTCTATTCTGCTCCTCATTACTCATAGGTAGGCCAACCTAGGTCCGAGCAACAGCAACCGTCTAGGCTGGTAGTACCCTCGGTGTGTGGAGTCCCTGTGCTACATGCTCTGGAGTACGGGTGGTGGGAGTCTAGGCACCTCTCCTTGCTTGTGAAGTGGCTGGTGCGACTGGAACTGAGACTGCCTGATCCAGGCTCGTACATACAGTCAATATCTGGGCTAAGGCCTCCTAAAGACCTGGGATCACAATGGGCACATCTGGTGCTTGAGCTAGTCCCACCACCTCGACAACATATGGTATTTGCTCCTCACCTAGAGCAACTGGTGGCTCCACAGGTATCGCTCTACCTGTAGCACGAGCCACACCTCAGCCTCTACCGCGGCCCCGGCCTCTCGCGGTCCTAGCCGGTGGTACTAGTGGTTGTTTTCCTAATCTGGTCTCACATTTCCTCACCATCTATGGGAGAAGAGAAGAGTAGAAGTTCAGATTCCGAAATTAAAAAACCGCACGACAAGAATACAACAACATGATGTTTCCTAACGATTCAGTAGCCTCATGAATATAAGTACAAACGTCTCCGTACTGATCCACAAGACTCTACCAAACCTGCTCATGACTCGTGAGACCTAAGCAACCAAGGGTTGTGATACCAACTTGTCACGATCCAAAATTCCAACCTGTCGTGATAGCACCTAATACACTTGATAGGCAAGCCGACAACCACATAACAGCTAAATATTTGAATAAAACATGTTTCAATAACTCAACATCGGAAATTTCATGAATTTCTGATACAAATAATTGAAATACTACTACAACCACCCCAAATTCTAGTGTCAATGAGTACATGAATGCTACTAGTTACCAACATAAATCAAAACTCTAGTACAATTGTCTGAGTAATAGAACAACACTGAAGAAAAAAAAAAAGAGTCAAGGTCGGTGGAGGTCATGGAAGCTACCTCGAAGTCTCCGAGCAAGTACTAGCACAGATCTAGAAATCACGACGTCCAAATATACCTGGATCTGCACACGAAGTGTAGGGTAGTATGAGTACAACCGACCCCATGTACTCAATAATTAATAGAACTAACCTTGGGATGAAAGCGGTGACGAGCTCAGAAAAAGACAGTCAGAGTCCAATATACAGGCTTAATGATGAGAGAAATAATAAACAACTCAGACAAATAATCATAATCAACTCATTCATGTTACATAAATTTCGACATGCTTTCAAGTTCAACAATTAAAGCCCAACACTAATAAGAACATGTCAATTACAGCTAACATGAGGAATGGTATATCTCTATGGCTACATTTAAGATATGCATGTCATATGAATGATTTCACGGTAATATTCCCAAGTACTCACACTCTTAGAAGAACTCAATCTATCTTCCAAATGCCCACACAAACCACGCACAATCACTCAGCACTATGCAGATGTTTGGCATCAATGCCCCTCATCAAAGCACATGTATATATATCATTGTGTCTGTGCTCACTGCTGGTATGTCAGACTTCGGAGGGGGGATCCTGCCCAAGCGCTAAGAAAAATCCTATAAGGCCTGCTGTGACGTACAACCCGATCCACAATAATAAATAAGTCAATAAGTCCTGTTGTGGCATGCAACCCAATCCAAAATAACACTCACAACCCAGCTCTCACGCCCACCTCAGTCATCAATCTCTCAAGTATCAAGGGCTCACAAATATCGTACCACTCATCCCAAACAATGATAACATATGATATAATAGTGAATAATTACAGAGACTGAGATATGATCACAAATGAAGAATCATGACTGACTGAATAATCGCGGTTAAGGCAAATAACTCAAAACCACAAAAATAACCTCATTAGGTCTCAACCGAATAAGCACAAAGCCTAAACATAGTTTCTACAATGAATCACAACTCAATTACTCTTACAAGTAGGGATTACACGGATAAAACAAGACTCGATAGTAGCTCAGTACAAAAATCAGCCTGGATTATATTTACCGTGGTGCACGCCCACATGCTCGTCACCAAGCATGTGTTCCACCCCAACACAACATAAAGAACATGTTCCCCGGGGATAGATACCCTCAATTCCAAGTTTAGAAATGTTACTTACCACAAAGCGCACAACTCAGTGCTCCAACAAACCCTTGCCACGTGAATCAGCCTCCGAACAACTCGAATCTCTCCAAAGCAACCCCGGGAAAACGAACTTTTCTCCAATTGAGATGCTTTCTTCATTTATGGATTCTATGCGAGATTCGGTTAGTGTGAAGTGTGATCCTGGCTCAGAAGGAAAAGCTATATGCTTAACACATAGAGTTCGATGTAGGTAAGGATGTGCTCCAAAGTTTTCAATTCCACCTTAGCAACCTGAAAAGAGCTAATACGGGCTAGCAATATAAAATAATTCCAAAAGATAAAGCTAAGGTCTCTAACAAAAATCAAAAGGTCAACCAAAAAGTCAACCTCGGGCACACACCTCGGAGTCCGATAAAATTCACAAGATCCGAACATCCATTCAATAACGGGTTCAATCATACCAAAATCATTCAATTCCAACCACAAATTGACCCTCAAATCCCAAATCTCACTCTCCAATACACAGTCCAAAAATCTCCAAATTTTTACCTCAAACACACATAATCTAGATGTAAAAAGTTAATGGGTATTCAATATTTATGGACAAAAGTAATTAAAAGTCACTTACCTCTTCAGTGGTAGCCAAAACCCTCTCAAAAATCACCCTTAGCCGTGCTCCAAAAGTCCAAAATAATAAAAATGGCTCAAACCCTCGATTATATATCTGCCCGATGATTCTCGCACATGCGGTTCATTTGACCGCATTTGTGGTCCAGCAAGTGCGGCCCAAATCTCGCTTCTGCGATTCCTCTATAGCCTCCGACCTTCCGCATCTGCGGAACATGATATCGCATCTGCGGAGGTGCATCTGCGCTAAATCCTCCGCTTCTGCGGAACTTCCTGCCCATCATAAAATCTGATTCTGCGAACACCTCACCACACGTTCGACCTTGCTGCTGCACCCATTCCCCCTTTTGCGGACTCACAGATGTTGAGGCCTTTCGCACATGCGCTTCTAGGCAGCCTCCCAAAACCTCATACCAGCCTGCAGGTGGCTGCTTTTGCGGGCAGACTCGCAGATGCGGAGGCCTTTCGCACCTGCGCTCCCAGGCAGCCTACCAAAACGTTGCACCTGCGCATAGGTGGCCGCTTCTGCGGCTCCGCACCTGCGGCCAAAACTTCGTAGGTGCGGTCACACCAGAACTGAAGCCAATAGAATTTCTCTAAGTCCAAACCTTAATTCGATTTCAATGCGAATCACACCCGAGGCCCCTGTGACCCTATCCAAACATACCAACACGTCCTAAAATACGATATGAATTTAGTCGAAGCCTCAAATCACATCAACATCAAAACCACGGGTTGCACTCTAATTTAAGCCTAACGAAACTAATTATCTCCAACTTTTAAAACAAATGCTGAATCATATCAAACCAATTCCGTTTGACCTCAAATTTTGCACAATAATTTCAAATGACACAAAGAATGGGATTACAATACACAAAACGACCGCTTGAGTCGTTACATGTTATATATTTAGCTTTGTTCTAATAAAGTGTCGTGCGCATCCGTGTACGGCCATTAAAGCAACTAATTTAGTGTTTCATATATAACTAAATTATTCAGATTCAGTCTCTCATCTATATTTTTCTATCACAACCATTCAGAGTTTGCTTGCTTACAAATTTTTTTTACTTGAGAGCATAGTTGGTATTCACGCCCATAAAGAAGGAGAAAAATAAAAGTTAAGCTAATTAATCCTTTAGACGTTATATGTAGGGGGTTGGTGCATAAATTGTCCCGCTAACATAATATATTTATTTAGACCCTAACATGCTCATAACGTGATGCTTTAAAAATGAGTATACAGATGACTGAACCGATTTCCCTTATCGTGGTTTCGAAGAGTTGTTTCATGGTATTTCACATATTTTGAAAAGAGCCAACTATTTGATTAGTCTTTATGTTTTTTTTTTCTTATTCGGTGTTCGATACTCATATTGAGATCCGATTAAATCTGAATTTGTGTCGAAAAATTTCATATTGGAGAGTACATCGCTCCCTAATAAAGGCGATTTCATATCCATGAACTCCACCTCGAGACCTGTGATTAAGGATGATGGAGTACTTACAACTCTACCATAACTCTTGTTGATGATTAGTCTTTATCTTATAGTAAAGCAAAATACAACTTCATTACATGTTTTTCGTCTAAAATTTTCAGGCCAAGGAATGAGCTGGCTGGCATATTAAAAATTACTCGTTCTCAATTGCATATATATATATAGAGAGAGAAAGATAGAGAGAGTGTGTGACTAGATTGGAGTAAAATTAAACATGATGGATAAAATTATAGATGCATATGAATTTTAGAGTAAATTTTATGGATGATCGTTTAATATTTGGTTTCATTACACAAAAGTCATTCTTTTTTTTGTCACACAAAAATCATTTAACTTTGATTCGATTATCATAAAAATCATTTTGGTCAGATTTAACAAATCACCTGAAAAGTGACGTGGCAGCCTTAATTAGTGTTTTATATTGATTAAGCAAGTTAAATAGAGTATTAACTCATGCATTGACCCATAAAATACTTGACCCAGTTGCCCGAATGGAGCTCATTTTTCTCCATACTCTAAACTTGTCGTGATTTACCTATGCCTTGACCCATTTTAAGTGCAACTTAAGAAAATTTTCAGTTCATTTAATGAAACTAATTAAAATGCAAAAACAAAATACCTTAAACTGCAAAACAAAGAAGGGACTAAATAAAGTGACACCATTCCATAACCGTGGCATTTTAATAAATGTCAAAATGTTGGCTATTAAGCAAGACCAACCCAAAAGAATACTGCTTAATAAGCCAACACAAAAAGTTAGAATGCATCGCACAGTTGGAAACTACAAAATGCATATTCTGTGCCATTCAAACTGTATATTTAATACAAAAACACAAAAATAGTCCTCCATAATTTTCTATTTCCTAGAGACCCTAGATTGATTTGTCAAGTTAAATTCAGTCCTCCGTCTTCATTAGTACCAGAATTAAAGGTAGGTCAGGTTTATTTTATGGTGTATACTGGGTCAGGTATAATTTATGCGGGTATAATGTATTTAGTATATTAACCATATTTAATTAAGCACACACACTAATTAAGGCTGCCACATCACTTTTTCAGGTGAGAACTTTGTCAAATCCGGTCAAAATGATTTTTGTGATAACCAGAACAAAACTAAATAATTTTTGTGTGATAAAAGAAAGAATTGTAACTTTATATAATGAAGTCAAAAATTGGATGACCATCCATAAATTTTACTCTGAATTTTATATTATGCTACTAGTGAGTAGTAATCAAAACCCACTTTTATGAAGTTATTATAATTAATTAATCTTTTGACTCTAAAGTAAAAGATAACTTGAATTTTGAGATAAAAGAAGATTTTTGAGATCCGTAAAGCTCCTTTTGTCACGAGAGTTTTATATACAACAATTTTTTTAATGGTATTGGTGCTGCCGAAAGCTGTAATAATAGCAGTAAACAAGGACATGTCTGAGATTATGAATACTAAAATTATTATGATAGATGAAAATTAAAATAGCCTTGCGTTCATCGATTTTGTATTACTAGAGAATTTATTTTATTTGGCATATTAAACATTGTCACGTGGTGACTTAAAGTAGTACAGCACGCCGTATTGAAGTTAGTAAAGTCAAAGACGATGACCGGCCCTTCAAGAATTGTATTTGTGGTGGCCGGTGGAATACATGGATAGTGCATCCATTTATTTTTAATCAAATATCTCAAACTATAAGAATAAATAATTTTTAATAAATATGTTTGTATGGTTTAAATTCAGATTAGTCGGGTTAAAAATTATAGAAATCCGATGAGAAATAAAAAAAAGAAAAAGAAGTCAAAAACGACGGCTGATGGGAACGAAACACCATGTGAAATTCCCCATAAAGTTGGACTTAATCATTACTAATAGTATGCCATTTGTATTATTATATGGTTATAGTAGATTACTCGTGATGCTGTTCCGCATATACAATCAAAGCCACTGATCATTACTCCCTTTTGTCCATATTAGTTGTTCTGATTACTAAATATAATTGATCTAAAATAATTATATATCATTTTAAGAAATCAAGGTATAATTAATTACTTCATTTATTTATTTAACTCCAAAAATTTAACAGTCAATATGAAGTAACTAGCAAATTTACAGCAAACAAAGGAAAGGTGAGTGTATAAATAGGGACTTCATTAACCTATTCTCTACCAACTATATATCAGTCTAAACTTTTGCTAATCTATTTGACTTGACACATTATGGGGAGGATTTTCTTAGCAGTAGTAACACTGTTAGTGTTCCTTCATGTCCTACAACCTGTTATGATTTCTGCTGCTACAAAAGGAAAGATGGTAACAGTTTTGAGCATAGATGGAGGTGGCATCAGAGGCATTATTCCTGGCACCCTTCTTGCTTTCCTTGAAACCAAACTTCAGGTAATTGTTAACCACTTTATCTACAATGCTTTTTAACTATACTATGCTTATTTTTTAATTTCCTTCTATGGTTGGAAGTTAAGGTTTTAATGATCCTCAACCTATGTTGCTGTGTTAGGAAATTGATGGACCAAATGCAAGAATTGCAGATTATTTTGATGTGGTAGCTGGAACAAGTACAGGCGGACTGGTAACAACTATGCTCACAGCTCCCAACAAAGATAACCTCCCTTTATATGCAGCAAAAGATATTGCCAACTTCTACATGGAGCACAGCCCTAAAATCTTTCCTACGAGCAGGTTACAACAGTTGATAATCAAGTGCTTTTTTAATATTTGGCCGAACACAATGCTAATAATTAGAGGTGTCAAATGGACGTGTCGAACAGGTCAAATTAAAAAAAGATAATTCACGTACGAGTCAAAATGGATCGGGTCAATATCCCAACCCACCCAACATGATGATCCAACTTCCCTCCTTTTTAATTTTGTTTTCTGAAAGAAAAAAAAAACTTAATGTATTATTTTCATTGTAATGCAGCCGCACCAGATTTGTGGAAAAGTTCTCAAGGATATTTGGAGGGCCAAAGTATGACGGCAAGTACCTGAGATCATTGGTTAAGTCAACATTAGGCAATCTTACTACAAAGCAGACATTGACTGATATAGTCATTCCAACTTTTGATATCAAACGCCTTCAGCCTATCATTTTCACTACCCTTGATGTACGAATTCTGTTAATTACCCAAACAATATTAAGTTGTCTCTTACTTATACTAATTAATCCATTTTCTGTTCATGATCTTCATATTTAAATTTCGCTCTTACAGGCAAGAGCAAACGTATCTAAAGACGCGCTACTATCAGACGTCTGTCTCGGTACCTCAGCAGCACCAACTTATTTTCCTGCACACTATTTTGAGACCAAGGATGCTCAAGGGAAAACACATACATTTGATCTTATTGATGGAGGTGTAGCTGCAAATAATCCAGTGAGTGGCCAATTGAAAATTAGAGGAATATAAATTAAAATACTTTCGTGTGAAATGAGGTTAATTTCAGGGATAATCACTAAACTTACCTAGTATATCAGTAAAGTCATAGAAGACTATTGTTAAGTAGCTATATATATATATATATATTTTAAAATACTGAGAAGATATAAATGATCGGAAGGTCGAAAATTTCACTTAGAAAATAAAATAGAATCACTTGTAAAAAATTCAATACCGTTTTTTATAAAATAAAAGACGATTAAAATTATTAAATTATACAAAAAAAAGAAGAAAAAACACTATTCAGCACTGAAAATTTTACCTAATGTTCATTTGTAGTTTTGAGCAATTCAACTTTCAACATAGTTCAGTTACTTTACTATGATAAAAAAAAAATAACTTTGTAACTTTACAGTTATAATGGATAAGTTCATCAATACGATGAAATTAATATTGGTAATCAACTGTTCCCAATATCTGAACGACAATTTTTTAATAATTAAATTGTATTTGTAGACTCTAATGGCAATGACTCACGTTATAAAAGAAATGATGAACGGGAAATTCCAACATGAGGGCATGAAAACCATGGACTGCAAGAGAATGTTGGTTCTATCACTGGGAACAGGTATAGGGAAGCAGGAAGAGAAGTATAACGCTGCCTCGGCTTCAAAATGGGGCTTACTTGGTTGGATGTACAACAATGGTGCCAGTCCATTGATTGATGTTTATGGTGATGCAAGTGTTGATATTGTGGACATACACCTTTCCACCATTTTTAAGTCCTTTGGCAGTGAGAAGAATTACCTCAGAATCCAGGTAAGAGTTTTAGATCTTTCATATATTGTCAGTATATGTAAGTTAAATTCCGTCTCTCGCGTGACATATTATTTTTTCACTTCATGTTATTTTTATCTTCTCATAGGATGATAATTTGACGGGGGACGCTGCAAATATGGATATTGCAACGAAAGAAAACATGGAGACACTTGTGAAGATTGGTAATGATCTATTGAAGAAGCCATTGTCAAGGGTCAACGTGGAGACTGGACGGTATGAAACAGTTCATGGGGAGGGCACTAATGAAGAAGCTATTATCCGTTTTGTTAAGTTGCTCTCAGAGGAAAGGAAACTCCGACAACTAACTCACAAGTTTTCTTCGACTTGAAAAATGCTGAGATAATTTATCATCTACGAATAAATAACTTTTTTTTTTTTTTTTAGCTCCACTTTTTAATTATGTACCTAAGTTGATTTATGTAAAATCGAGAACAGATAAGCTTTCCATTACGGGAATTAAGTTGTATAACGTGAGGAGCAGGAACAGGCATGCTATCGAAGCTGAGTAAATCAATAGATATAATTGTTTACCCTAAAAAAAATATATAACAATTGAATTTATAGGTGGTGGTAAGGATATGTAGATTAATTCAATATAAATGATAAATAGCGTTGATTAAATATATAGATAAGTGATGTAATAAAGTCAAACCAATTAAGAGGAGTGACCCCGCACTCAGTAACAACTTAATGAAATGTCTGTCTTCGATCCAGGGCTCACACTAATGAAGACCTGATGAACAAAAGTGATTTTGAATAACAGAGAAAATAAGAGTATATTGCCTTGATATGGGTGTTACAACGTTTCCTATGAATACTACGCCTTCCTCTTTATATAGTAGGGGAGTTTTACCTTTAGTACAATTCTAAAAAAGGTAAAAATCTTTTGTTTCGCCGACAACTGATTTTCTGCTGATACGAGCCGAGATTCACGTCGTGATATCCAGTTAGGCATGGGCATCACAGCCCTTTGTTAGTCGTGTGCAGCTACTTGGCAATGCTCTCTGAAGTCTCAATCCTCAAATCGAGCCTCGAGGATATGGCCCCGATATCCCCGAGGGCAGGTGTTTTGCCCGAGCCCTTATACGAGAGGTTCTTCACTCTAATTTTTGATACATTACAGTCACACGTTCCTGCTCCGTTTGGTTTAACTCGTATACCATAAGTATGCACAATTTTACTCGCTATACTTTGCGATTGCCATTTATAAACTAGAACTTTTGAATAGAATCTTCTCTTTTATTTTTGACCACTTGGTCAAATTAACATTTTTTCTTCTTTAATCCAATCGAGTCGCGCAAGCTTAGGAGAAAAGAAGAAACGGGTTAAGGGCAAACGCCCTTGGCTGTTGGTTTAATGTAGATCGCATTACTATGTCGTTTAGGCACAAATCAATTCATAAGTTCAAATATTGTTGCGTCAAACAAGTTTGATATTGAAGTGCAAAAAAGTTATTAAAAAAAAAAAATTATACTTTTGGAAATTAATTTAAATCATTAAACTTTTCACTTCTCATCTCAAAAATTATGCTATATCAAATTTACAACAACCAAATCTTGCTATATTTGAAAAATATTTGAGATTTTTTGTATATTTCCTAGATTTTACGACAAGTGTTGTTAAATTTAAATAAACTGTAGAAAATATTAAGTTGTTCATTGGATATTTTAAGATAATTTTTACGATAATAATTTATATCATTAAATTTTTCAGTTCGCTTACACTTGACTTAGAGCCTAATAGCAATGAATTTCAAAAAATAATTTAGAATCACATATAAACTATAAATAGTTGGAGAACCATCATTCTTACGAAGTAGTTGAGAGCATAATCTGAGTTATAATAGCATGGTTAAATTAATTCGAAACTTTTCATGTTTTTTCATAATTATCTATTGAATGTTGACTTTTAAAAGTGTTTATTCTAAAAATGGATAACAATTGAATTTATACGTGGTTTTAAGGATACGTGATATAATTTGGCACAAATTGAGAAAATATATTAATATTGAAATTGACTATAAAAGAAATAAATGCAAACCAAATAAATCGAATAGTCTTGCCCTCGAGTTCGATCTCCCTCGAGTCAAGTGAAGATTCAAGAACAGAGTAACAAGATATTGAAAGCTAGAAGAAGGTGGTGTATTGCTTTGTATTGCATAAATGTGATTAATTCTACAAATGATCAGACCCCTTTATATAGTAGGGGAGTCCTGCTCTTGGTACAATTCTAAATGCAGTAAGAAATCTCATGATTGGCTAATTAATCGGCATGTCCTTGATACATATCGAGATCTACGTCGTGATCTACGCTCGGTCGTGGATATTTTGTTTTTTCGTTATCTGGCTCGGTAAATTTTCCTCGATCTCGATTTTGTTCGGTCCCGGGGGCTCGAGCTTTGACGATGTAACCTCGGATCTCGATTCAGTATGGGATCAAGGTCGAACCTTAATCTATCACATTTCAGTTTCGATTAGTTCACGTAGGGGGTGGACCCGATTTTACCGTATACAGATAGTCCTCTCGTTTCTCGGAGAGAGGGTGTCAGTCGCTGGTCGGCCAGTACCGATTCTGAACCGTCACCAGCAAGCTATAAGTACCCTAACTTTTCCTCATTCAAACTTTTACATTCAAAGCTCCTCCTACTCTTGCTTTTTCTTCAAAAATCCCTTTGCTTTACAACTCTTGCACCCAAATTTCTTGAACTTTCATCAAACCGCATATCATCTTAATTCTCTTCTCTCCTGTTCTTCAACGGAAAAAACTTATAATACCGTACCGCAAAAGGAGGCCGCTTCTTCATCATGACCCGTCGGTGACGGGGTTGCGACAGGACTTCTCCCTGAGGAATTTGTTCCGGTAGGGTGCCCTATTGTTATTGATTTTAAGGCCGAAAAGACATCCTCGGTACCGGGACGATGTGAGACGGTTTTGAGGTATATATGCACAATCACCGAAGACCTCCTCAGCAAGGTTAAAGAGGATTGCAATTGGGTCAACAAGCATGTGGTGGTTCCTTCGCCCGAGGAATCGATCACTACCCATGTGGAGGGTTTTCTAAGTGTTTACACTTATCCCTTCACCCTGGGTCCCTTAGACCCTATCATCATTGCCTTTAGCACGAGGTACGATGTGACTCTCGGCCAGATTCACCCCTCCTTCTGGAGAATAGTGATTCTTCTCCGATTTTTGGTAAGCAAAATTGAGGGATGTCCTTCTACTCTCGACCAACTTATGCGCCTCTACAATCCCCGACTCTATCGAGGGGGGCTGATCAAGCTTGTTCGGCAGGCCAGTAGGGCCCCGTTCTCCAGCATAGACGAAACTCGGGACTGAGGTTGGATGAGCCAATTTGTTCGAGTAAAGACTTCGGACCTGATTCCTGCTGGAGACATGCCATTTCCCGAGAAATGGAACATGCAACGTAAGTAGTACTTCACTTTTGATCTTGTTGTTTTCCCACTTATCTTTTCTTCATTGATGTTTTTTGGTGTCACAGTTGTGCTCAGATGCCGAACCCAATTCCGGAACTTAAGGAATGAGTAGAGGGTCTTGTGTCACAGAGTTCATATTCCTAGAGGTCTTGGACAGAACTATCGAAGGGTCGACGGGAGGCCCGCAATCATGGTAAGAGTTATCCCCCCGATTTTATATGGTCCTATTTCTTTTTATCATCAGCCTCTGATCTGTTGTGCTTTAATTTTGCAGGCTTAAAAAAGGACATCGAGATGAGGCCTTCATCAACCGAAGATGATACATACACTGATTCCCTTGCTCCAAAACAGGTCAAAGAGAAGGGGAAAAGAAAAACCCCGATTCTCTCGGACTCCGAGAAGAAGAAACCAAGTAAACAGCTGATGCATAAGCCCAAAAAATCCGAGGCCCGAGAATTCTCATCGGACTCACTCAATTTGTTGAGAGAGGATTCCAAGGAAGAAGAAGAAAAATCTGAGCTGGCGAACAAGTAAGATGCGACTTTGAGATACCTCAAGCCATGGAGGTCGTAGAAGAGGTAGTGGCTAAAGTCCCTGAAAGGCTCGAGAAAGAGACCGGGGGAGATACTTATCGAGCTGGGGAAGATATCCCAAGGGACGATCTCGGAGTGATCGACACTTTCGGCTCCCAAATTTTGGACGCCATGATTCGTGAGGTCTACATGTTAAAAAGTCTTTCTTATGAGGGGCCTCAGGGGGTGGCTGATATCCACGGATTCTTAGATGGATTTACGTTTACCGCTTCAGAAGATGTCGCCCCAATTGGCGACTTGCCGGTGCCAAATAAGGTATCGTCATCGGGTGCTACTCGGTCTCCATCGAGCACAAAACTGGTAGGTCAATTCCCGGCCCCAAGTTCTAATCCTGACCGCAGGCGGTTGATAACTTTTTCTATCCCTGAGGATACCCGAGTCTTCTCTTCCCCCGTGGGGATTACTAGCTACCTCATATGCTTTGTTACCGAGGAAGATCAAGACATGATGAATGAGATGGAGGCGCCTTGCCTATTTAACGAGGACCAACATGCTCTGAACTGGGTAATTCGAGGGTCACTTCGTTATTTATTTTAAACTTGATGTCTTGAATAATTCTAACATCTTTCTTCGTACTTGCAGGCTTCAGTGTTGCATCATGAAGCTTTCTTTTGAATCTGGGAGGAGCACAAGGCTGAGGTCCGAGCACTACAAGCTTCTGAGTGAGAAGCTTCGGGTCGATTTAGAAGCAACTTAGAATGAGCATGTCGAGATGGTCGAGAAGGCATTTCGAGTGCTTCACGATAGTAAAGATGAATTGGAGATAGTAACTAACGATCCGATTTTGCAGGTCCGGCAGAGGCTCGAAGAGTTCGGGCAGCTCAAGACACAGGTGGATGGACATCTTAGCCTCAAAAAAGGAAACCGTCCAAGCACAACTGAAGTCGGCCAAGATACAGCTCCAAGCTGCAAGAGAGATTGCCTCGGTGCAGGTCTAGAAGATCAATGGGCTTCTATCTCAATTGGACTTGGCTATTTCTGATAAGGAGAACTTGTCGAATGAACTCGAAGTGTCCAGATATGAGGTGGACATGGCCAACACCAAAGTTGATACTAAAGTGGCCCAATTTAAGGTCGACGTCGAGGCCATCCAGGCGAAGGCCAAGATCTTGGTGGATCATGAAAAATGGAAAGCTCGAAGGGAAGCCCTTGATGGAGTTCATGCTCAGGGATTTTATATTATGGCCGAAATTGAGAATGCTAAAGAATAGGAAGCTAGGGCCTTTATACATGTGAGATAAAGACCAGGAGATGTTACCTCCGATGAAGACCAGGCCACTTAGGCCTTTATATTTTTTGCTTTATTTTTTCATATTTCTGAGGCCATTTTGGCTGTTGTAAATTTCTGTATTAGGCCAATCTGGCCTTTGTAAAAAACTATATATATATATATATATATATATATATAAGGCTTTTCTTCCCCTTTCGGCTCTCAAATTTTTCCTTTGCTTTATTACTTGTATTCACAAAGTTTGAAATGCCTTAGCATGAAACAATAAGGTTTTGTTCGAGGGTTCAAACAAACGTTATCTTTATTTCCTTTCTGGGTTAAGGCGTTGTTGGGGTTCGATGTTACCGAAGAGTTTCCCCGAAAATATCTTAATTATGACTTTGCCGAGGGCAGCCTTTAGAACCGATTGTAAGAAAAATATTCTTTTCCGAATGCCTATTTTTTGTTACGGGTTTCGGACGTCTCCGAGCCATGTTAAATTTGTTGCAGCCTTTTAGTTCGAGAACTGCTCATTGGGCTTATTTTTCTGATTTATCAGGGCTTGCCTGAGATAATAGTCCCCGAGTGGGGTTGTCGTGGCCTTTAGAAACCAGGGAGTTTCCTAATAGGTCTTTTTCTCCCGGGGCTCGATGACTTGGGCTATTTGAGTTAGACGGCAGTCCCCGAGTGAGGGAGTGGTTGTTTGCATACTGGTTATGTATTGCCCGTGGGCTCATTATTTTCGGAAGTACGAAGCTCTTTAAGAGGATGTAAAGAGGAAAAAATTTAAAAACATAATATGATTGCAAGGAAAGTACTTTTTATTCTCAATCAAAATAGTCATACATGTGTACATGTTTTATGTCAGGGCTCGAGCAATCTATGTGGGCATGGTTCATTTTGACCGTTTGGCCCTTACAATAAATCCTATCTATCGATACCCTCCCTTTATGAAGTAGTTTCCTCGCTAGAGTTAATATTCGAAGATAATGCATATTTGAGGGTAGCCCCCAAACATTCGAGGTTGATTGCGAAGGAGCATCGGATATTGTTGAATTGATATTTGGTGCCGATTTGTAATCAGGCTTGATTCTAAGTTAGCACGATTTATTATTGCCTCGTTAAAAACCTTGCCTAAAAACCCATTTGGGAAAAAACCGGTCTAAGGGAAAAAGAGTGCAACACGTGCTTTCAGATCTAAAGACTTCGTGCCGTTCACCGAAAAATCCATCGTCATTTCTCGTTGACCACCTGCAAGTGTTAGTCTGAAATAAAAAGGAAATGGAAAGGGGTCGTACCTTAGCAGTAATACTATTTTAGGTGAGATATGTTCCAATTGCTCGGTAGTTGTTCTCCATACATCATTTCGAGTTTGTAGGACCCTTTTCCGGTGACCTCGAGAATCTGGTATGATCCTTCCCAATTCGGACCCAATTTCACTTCGTTCGGATTTCGGGTGTTGAGGATGCCTTTTCTTAGCACTAAGTCCCAGACATTAAAAAATCGAAGATTGTCTCTTCGATTATAATATCTCTCGATTTGTTATTTTTGGCGGCTAATCGAACGAGAGAAGCTTCAGCCCTTTCATCCAATAGTTCTAGGCTCGTATTCATGGCCTCATCATTTGATTCTTTTATTGCATATAGGAACCTAATACTCGGCTCTCCGACTTCGACCGACATTAGAGCTTCGGCGCCATAAACCAATGAGAATGGGGTAGCCCGGTACTGGATTTTGAAGTTGTACGGTATGCCCAAAGAACCTCAGTCAGAATTTCCTTCCACCTTCCTTTGGCCTCAGTTAACCTCTTCTTAAGATTTTGGATGATGGTTTTGTTGGTCGATTCGCTTGCCCGTTCCCGCTAGGATGATAAGGTGTTGATAGAATTCTTTTGATCTTGTGATCTTTGAGAAATTTTGTTACTTTGCTGCCGATGAACTGTTTTTCGTTGTCATACACAATTTCGGATGGCATCCCGAACCGACATACGATGTGGTCCCAAATGAAGTCGATGACTTCCTTCTCCCTAACTTTCTCGAAGGCTTGTGCTTCAACCCACTTAGAAAAATGTTCAGTCATAAACAAAATAAATTGTGCTTTACCTGGTGCTCATGGAAGAGGGCCAACGATGTCCATTCCCCACTTCATGAATGGCCATAGTGACAAGACCGAATGGAGTAGTTCCCTGTAACGACCCGGTCGTTCGTTCTGAGAGTTTAGCCCGTTTCCCCCATTTCTGCTTCATTGTTGTGTGGTTCATCTGTTTTGTGTGGCGTTGGGTTGGTTGACTCAGAAATAACATTCATATGCCATAAAAGATGCACCATAGGCTTGCCTATAGTGTACTACTCTACTAATCGAGCTCATCCAGTCTAGGATCAAGTAGGACTTTAATTGGTTGTAATGTAGGCTGCAGGACGAGTAGGACACATTTAGATATAACAGTGACTACACCTCCCTAAGCACTTTAATACATATACTTTAACATTCAAACCCTATACTTATATCAAACCAAACTACACTTTCACACTAATGTTTATTATCCCATACTTCTTTAAGCACAATTACATCAAGAGTGACCACTTATCAAAGAATATTTTTATTTCACAACAATAAAATTATTTTTTTCTTTTTCTTTGTTTTTTTTAATTAAGTGCCTCTTATTTTTTTAAAACAATGCACCTTTCTCCTTATTTCATTAGTTCCACTCAAAAACCAAACCAACCACCCCACACTTTAACTTTTACACAGTTCATAACAATTCATGTGCTCATGATAGGTTAGAAGGTTCAAATAGATGGTTAATTCAAACAAATGGGTAAGGCTTGTAATGTGGTTGCCAAAGAAACATGATTACAGACTCAAACGGATTAACTACGATACATAATAATTAGGCTGGTAAAATATATATATGGCTCAACAAAGAAACGCCTATATCACTTCTAAGACTGAACAAAACTACTATTTCGCTTTGCAAACACACGGGGCAAGTTCTAGGCATCGAATGCAATACACAGAACAACACACAAACCTCACACACACATGGCACATAACTCACTCAGGATTGGTTTCATCAAGACACTCTAGTCAAAGCAGTTAAGCAAAGTTAAACTTATACAATTTAAGGTACTTATACAAGAGTCAAAAAATGAGCCTAAGCGTCACAACCAAAGTACTCACTATTCATAAGGCATAACAAAGTCAAGAGATATTGCTTCAATTCAATTCATCTCACACTGGCTCCTACTCTTAAAAAAATAAAACTAACTACACCCGGTTCAAACAAAACCCTTAGAAAAGAACCGTGGCCCAAAGAAAAATCAAGGGGGAATTGATACACTCCTAACAAAAGAAAATCGTTTTGTATTTTTTTTCTTCGACTTTCATCCCTCAAGAAAATTGTCTAATAGATCCATTGCCGGGAAAAGTCCAATCTTTTCTATTTTTGTAAAAAAAAAAAAATTTAAGCTCAAACTCAATTAAAGTGCAGTAAAATATAGTGTAATAAGCGACTAAAATACGTAATTATAGCTGATCGTCAAGAATCTTCATGATCGCGGGATCGGGCCCCCATTCATTTTCGTTCGATTTCCTGGACACTGATTCAACCCTGTGAACAACTTCCTGAGACGGTCGGGCTCTATCCTGCTTGGTGCATGGTTCTGATTTTGGAGTTGTGCTATTGCGGCTTGTTGAGCATGCAACATCTCGAAGATCACCCGAAGGCTGATTTCGCCGTCTTCGCTGCTATGTGTGCTCTGAGCAGCTGAAAGAACATCCCTACAGATACTACTCTAGGGATCAACGGCCCAAATTGCATTAATGGCTACATGGGAGCTGATGTCAATTAGATCTACAGTCGGAACTCTATCGAGGCCAACTGGAGGTACGTCATTCCCTAGTGCTATGTTAGCATTTTCATCATGATGACCGAAGTCATTCTCCACGTGTACGGGTACTGCCTGAGAGTTTGACATGTTGATCCTAGAATCAAAGATACTCACAAGAAAAACTATAAAATAGTGTGTGTTATGAAGGTTAGTACCAGGAAATCACTATTATTCTTAGCCCTACGGTGGGCGCCAAACTGTTTACCCTAAAAACATATAACAATCGAATTTATATGTGGTTCTAAGGATCGTGATATAAGTTGGCAAAAATTTGAGAAAATATATACTATTAAAATTGACTATAAAATAAATAAATGCAAATCAAACGAATCGAATAGCCTTGGCCCTCGAGTTCGATCACCCTCGAACCAAGTGAAGATTCAACTAATATAAGAACATAGTAACAAGTTACTGAAAGCTAGAAGAAAGCAGTATATTGCGTAAATGTAATGTATTCTACTCTCGTTAACTCACTTCCCCAAAATTTCCATGCATGTGCCCCCCTCCCCCCCTCCTCCCGATTCTATTTTCTTCAAGAATTTAATTATTCTTTTCAAAATTCTCACAAACCAAAGGAACTAATGTGCTACTTTACTTTTTCACACAAGAAATATTGAAATTTGAACTTCATAACTAAAAAGAAAATACTTTATTTTGTTGAAAAAGAAAGTATCATTTCCACAACATGAAAAGAAATTACGTATTTTGTTGAATTAAAGAAAATACTTTTTTTTTTGTATTAATCACCAAGAGAAGTTGTACAAACCATAGTCATGCTAACTCAGCTGACTATCTCAAAGCTGAAAGACAAAACAAACGATACCTATTTACAAACAAAACTAATGAATTTACTATGTTCCTAGCCATTAAAGAAGATAATTTTTTCACATCTTAAAAAGAAAATACTCAGTTTGTTGAAATGAAAGAAAATATTTTTTCAACATCAGGAAAAGAAAATACTTAGTTTTTTGAAATGAAAGAAAATATTTTTTCTACATGATGAAAGAAAGTACTCTTTTTATTGAAATGAAAGAAATACTTTTCTACGTCATGAAAAGATAGTACTCGTTTTATTGAGGAAAAAATTTACTTTTTCTACTTTAAGAAAGGAAAATATTTAGTTTGTTGAAACGAAAGAAACTATTTTTTTCTACATCATGAAAAGAAAGTACTCTTAATAATAGTTGTATTTAGGGTGTGTGGTGGGCGAGGTTGGGGTGGGAGGGGGTTCGGGGTGGGTAAGGGTGGTTTGGGGGTGGATTGGTGAGGATAGCCAATAGGGTGAAGAAGGTTGAAAAAGAGTTTTGGAAAAAAATTCCCTTCTTTAGATTGGGAAAACATTTTCCTCCAATTGGAGGAAAATGAATTCATGAAAAAAGTATTTTCCAAAATATTTAAGCCAACCAAACATAGAAATTAAAAAATATTTTCCAAAAAATATTTTTCTTCATACCAATACACCCTCTGTCTCTTTTTTTTCACATGAAAGATTTGCTTTTACATATAAGAGATATAACTTTTACATATAAAACTGAAACTTTTTTAATTTCAATATTGTAAATGGTTATGAAGGCTCATTCTCAGTGAATTTTGAAAGACAAAAGAAAGGTAAAAATTGCATGGGGAGCCCTATAGGTCGCCCCCATTTAACCTATATCCACTTTTTAAAAAAGTTTTAACTTGTATCCATTTTTTAAACAATTCCATGCCTCTTTCTCCTCATCCTTCTCCTCTTTCGTTTTCTTCTTCTCCTTCTTCTTTGGGTAATAATGATTTTATATGGTGATTATAAATATATTTTAATGTAGTTCATGATGTTTTACAATGGTGAGCTGTTATGACGCTTTATTTTTTACTATTGCTTAGGGTTTCTTCTTCTTATTTTTCTTAATTGCAAAATGGGTTCATTAGATTTATTGTTGTTTTGACAAATTGATGATTGAGGTTTGTTCCTGATGATATTTTGAGGTCATCTTTCAAATTTGAGCTCATTTGGAGTAGATTTAGGTATTAGATCATATGTTGGATTGTTATAATTCGAAGAACAAATTTCTGTTTGTAAGCAATTTTCATTTCAGACTTACTGGTCTTAAGTGAATGAAAATGTTTGTTGCACTTCAAACTTTTTGACCCTAAGTGCATCTGAAGTGCAATAATCTTAAGTGTAGCAAACGTTTGTTGCACTTCAGGCCTTTTGGCCTTAAGTACATCTAAAATGTAATTTTTCACTTCAAACTTATTGGCCTTAAGTGCATCTGAAGTGTAAATTTTCATTTCAAACTTATTGGCTTTAAGTGTCTAAAGTGCAATTTTTCACTTCAGACGTATTAGCCTTAAGTGGATGAAACTATTGGTTGCACTTCAAACCTATTTGGCCTTAAGTCCATTTGAAGTGCAATTTTTTCACTTTAAGCATTTTTTTTTAACTTCAGACCACATAAGTCTGAAGTTGATAGTAAAGTAGGTACGCTTGTAAACTTTTTTGCAAAATAGGTATAGGTTCAATTGTGGGCCCAAAACCGAGTATAATCTAATGGCTACTTACCCAAAATTGATTGAAGTTTGAAAGACAAAGAAAAGTTATATGACTTTTATGGAATCTGAGTCATCAACTCACAAATTATTTGTCTTTACATCAATGCTTCTTTACATATATAATAGGTACATTTTATTTTGGTTTATTACTCCTACATTATATCTTAGCGCAAGTGGCATTTAAAGTATCGAAAGAAGTTCTCCAAGAAAAATATTTTTCAGAATCTGAAGTTATTCACCAAAAAAAGATGAATAGTTGATTGAATTATCAATCACTTCAGTCAGAAGAAGAAGAACCAGAATTGTAGTAGCAGTAGCATAGACACGATGATAAAGAAGAACAAGAACAAGAAAAATAGAGGGAGAGTTAGTGGAAAGTGATTTTTATTTCTTTCAAAAGATATCTCTTTACAATGTAATACTATATATATATATATATTAATTTCTTAAGTCTTTCATTAACCATCTAACTAACTCTTAATCCTAATAGAACTAACTTTTCTAACAACCATTAACAACTTTAACTACCTTCTAACAACCTAACCATACAAAGACTATTCTATAATTTATTTAACACTCCCCCTCAAGCTAGGTGGTGGAAAGATATTAAGCATTCCAAGCTTGGACTTCAAATACTCATGTTGAACTTTCGTTAATTTATAAGAACATCTGTTGGTTAATCTGTTGTAGAAATATATTTTTTAGCAATAAGACCTTGTTGAATTCTTTCTCTCACAAAGTGGCAATCTATTTCAATGTGCTTAGTCCTTTCATGATAGACAAAATTAACAGCTATTTGTATAGCTGCTTTGCTATCACTATGGACATCAATAGGTAGATTGATATGAACTCCAACTTCTTTTAGCATGCCATGAAGCCAGATTAATTCAGCAACTGTTGTTGCTAGACTTCTATACTCAGCTTCTGCAGAGCTTTGAAATATAGTAGTTTGTTTTTTTTTATTTCCAGGAGACCAAAGAATCACCAACTTTAATTAAGAACCTTGTGATTGATTTTCTTGTCAATGGACATGCAGCCTAGTCTGCATCACAAAATGGATTAATAGTATTAATCTGATTGCTGGATAGTAGAATTTCTTGACCAGGTTGATTCTTTATATACTTGATAATTCTCAAGGAAGCTTCCATATGAGACTGTTTTGGTTGCTGTAAAAACTGACTTAGAGTCTGAGCCCCAAAGACAATATATGGTCTTGTTACATCTAAGTAGAGAAGTTTTCCTATTAGCCTTTGAAATGAAACTTGATTAACCAATGGATCATTTTCTTCTAAACTTCCTGTTTGATCATTATACTCATCGTACTGTTTAGAGGTGAGCTTAACATTGCTATCAATAGAAGTTACTACTGGTTTTGCTGCTGGAAGTCCAGCTTCAGAGATTAACTCTAAGGCATATTTCCTTTGATGCATTACAATATCTTCCTGTGATCTAGCAAATTCAATTCCCAGAAAAAACTTTAGCTCTCCCAGATCTTTCATTTTGAAAGCCATCTGTAAAGATGTTCTTGTTTCTTCAATGAGCATTAGACTATCCCCTGTGATTAGTAGATCATCTACATAGAATAATACAATAATAATCCCTTCAGTACTCTTTTTGATATATAGTGAATGATCAAACTGACTTTGTTTGAAATTGAATTTGTGAAGAGCCTCACATAGTTTTGTATTCCAATGTCTAGGAGCCTATTTAAGTCCATATAGGGATTTAATAAGCATGCATACTTTATTCTCCCTCTGGCTTCTAAATCTCTGAGGTAACTCCATATAAATTTCACCAAGTAAATCTCCTTGAAGAAAAGCATTGTATACATCCATTTGATGTATACACCATTTCTTAGAAGTTGCAATGATTAACACAATTCTGACTGTAACCATTTTCACTATAGGAGAAAATATTTCTTGATAATCAGCTCCTTCAGTTTGATTGTATCCTTTAGCTACTAATCTAGCTTTGAACCTCTCAATATCACCTGAAGCTTTATACTTGGTTTTGTAGATCCACTTACATCCAATAGGTCTCTTACCTTCTGGAAGAGTTACAATATCCCATGTGTGATTGTTTTCAAGTGATTTTATCTCTTCATCCATAGCATCTATCCACTTAGGATCCTGTACAGCTTCAGAATAACTAGCAATTTCTTTGATTGAGGAAGTTGCTGCAACACATGCTTGATACTTAGTAGATATCTTGTCATAGCATATGTATTTATCTAAATCATAGGTAACATCTTGATGAATATTTAATGATACAAAATCTTTCATCCATCTTGGAGGATGTTTTCCTCTGCATGATTTTCTAAGTTGAGATTGCCATTGTCTTTGATTTTTGTAGACACTTGAGATATATCAAAATGCTGCTGACTTTCTGTAGATGTCTGCTGAATTTCTGTAGGTAGTTGATGATATTCTCCTTGTGCCTCTGAATGGTTATAGTTTGTTGGCATATCTGAACTATTTTCAATTTCTATATTTTGATCAGTATGTATGTGTTCACTTTCATTTCCATCTGAAGAACCATTGTTTGTGGTACCTGCTGATCTCATTTCAAATATTGATTCACAGTTATCATAAAAACTCCTGATTTGGTTGTATTATCAACAAACAGAGGTTTTGAAACACCAGCTTTATTTGCAAATGGTAATGTATCTTCTCTAAATGTAACATCTCTGCCAACAAAAAAATATTGGTTAGTTAAATCATATAGTATGTAACCTTTTTGAATTTCTGAGTAACCTATGTAAACTGATGCTCTTGACCTGGGCATTAATTTATCTTGTTCTTGAACAATCTTGGCAAAACACAAACAACAAAATATCCTAAGATGATAAATGACAGGTTTTCTTTTATACAATTTTTCAAATGAAGACACATTACCAATAACTGAGCTAGGTATTCTGTTTATTAGATAGACTGCTGCTAACACACAACTTCCCCAGAATTTAATAGGAATTCGAGCTTGAAACCTCACAGCTCTTGTGACTTCTAATATATGTCAATGTTTCCTCTCAGCAACTCCATTTTGCTGAGGGGTATAGGCACAAGTTCTTTGATGAATAACACCTAATTCTTTGAACACAGATTCACATACAGAGTTTACAAATTCTGTTCCATTATCAGTTTTGACTATCTTTACTGTTTTTTCAAATTGAGTTTTGACATATTTAAGAAAATTCTGAATCAACACACAAACATCAGACTTCTGTTTCAGTAAAAATATCCATGTCATTCTTGAATAGTCATCTGCAATAGTCAGAAAATATCTATTTCCATCCCATGTAGGTACCTTATATGGTCCCCACAAGTCTACATGTATTAGATCAAAACAATTGTTACTTTGAATATTGCTTGTAGGGAAGGGTAACCTACTTTGTTTAGCACATGGACACACTGTGCATTTGTTTATTCTATCTTTTATAGTTTCTAAATCTGCTGGAATCAGTTTTTTTTAATATTTGAGTAGATACATGTCCAAATCTTCTATGCCATAGGCCTATATCTATGTTTCCACCTTCAATTGTCTCATTACTTCTTGCAGTTAATGCTTTCAATTTCGCTTTTTCTCTTGGGCTAGTGTATAGAAGATAAAGTCCTCCATCTTCTTTACCAATCCCCTTCACCTTCCCAGTGGAGAGTTCCTGAAACAAATAGAAATCAGGAAAGAAAAAAGCTGAGCACTGTAATTCTTTAGTTAGTTTTGAAACTGGTAAAAGATTATACTTAAATTGTAGAACATAAAATACATTTGTTATTAAACTATCTTCTAAGATTGAGCTATATCATGTATGTGTAACTGATGTAATATCTCCATTAGGTAATAAATTTTCTTTGAACTTTATGTTTCTGTAATCGTATTTTCCTTTAGGAGATTTATATCTGAAACCATGTGATTTGTAGCACATGTATCTATAATCTATTGTTTAATGCAATCAGTAGCAAGTAAGGTTAATTCCATACTAGCTGCATTTGCTGAAAATATAGAATCACTGGATGCAATTTTGTTCAACAGTTGAAGGATTTGTTCATACTGGTTCTTTGTAAGGACATAATTTGCCAACTGACTCATAGAATTGTCATTGTTTGTGTTGTTTGTACTACCTTCAGTACTTGTATTGTTTCCATAGTTGAATGTGGATCCTTGTTGACCATCTTGATTTTCTAATATCCAGTATTCCACCTTTCTGTTAATACATTGGCATTGTAGACTGCACTTGTATTTGAGTTACCATTTCCTTTCCTTTTGCTTTTGAAATCTGTTGGATAACCAACTACCTTATAGCAATTTTCTTTGCTATGTCCCTTCATCTTGCAAACCTCACAAAACAGATAAGCATTTCTTCTAAAACGTTGATTATAATTCTGAGATCCTCCAGTTTTTGAATACATTGCTGCTTCATAATTTCCCATATGAACTGTAGGATTAGCACCTAGGATCCCTGTAGTTGAAGCTACAGATTTTTGCCCTTCATCACTGACAATTAAGGCATATGCCTGATTAATAGTAGGAGCAGGACATCTCATCAGAATTTGCCTTCTTGCTTGTGAATAAGAGTCGTTCAGCCCTATCAAGAATTGGTATAGTTTCAATTTTTGTAGATATGCTACAAAATCTCTTGATTTTTGGACAGTCACAACCTGGAGCTGGCACTAATGCTTCAAACTCTTCCCAAAGATGTTTTAATTTTGAGAAGTATACTGATACATATGTTGTTCCTTGTGTCAGTGTAGCAATTTCTTTGTGAAGATTAAAAGTTCTTGAGCCATCAATCTTGTTGAATCTTTCAGCAAGATCTTCCCATACCACTTGTGCACTCGACGCATACATGGTTCCACCAAGTAGCCCTTTTGCAACTGAATTCATAATTCAAGAGAGAACGATTGCATTTACTCTTTCCCAATGATTCCACATCATTTTTGGGAATCTTTCCTTCTTGCATGTGCCATCTACTAACCCCAGCTTGTTTCTTCCTAGCAATGCAACCCTCATCAACCTGAACCACATAGAGTAGTTCTCTATTCCAGTTAATTGGAACGAAATAATCTGGATCCCACTCACATCTGCAGAAGACAAAAATAAAGGATGATTGTAGTCAATTCTATTGACTTGATGAACTCCAGATTGTGTTGCATGTTCATTTGGAAGATGATCTCTTGGAGTTTGGACCACTGTTTCACCATTTACTGCCATTTTTCTTTTATCTTGCGCAAGATTAGAACAGAACAATTACAGAATTTTGAAAAACACGAACTATTTCCGCTTTGAATTTTGAAGTGTGATGAGCTACGATTCTATATCGTGTTGGCTTTGGTACCATGGAGTTATTCACCAAAAGAAGATGAATACTTGATTGAATTATCAATCACTACAGTAAGAAGAAGAAGAAGAACTAGAATTGTAGTAACGGTAGCATAGACGAGGAGAAGAAGAAGAAGAAGAAGAAGAAGAAGAAGAAGAAGAAGAAGAAGAAGAAGAAGAAGAAGAAGAATGGAGAAGAAGAAGAAGAAGAATGGAGAGAGAGTTAGTGGAGAGTGATTTTTTATTTCTTTCAGAAAATATATCTTTACAATGTAATACTATGTATATATATACTAATTTCTTAAGTCTTTCAGTAACCATCTAACTAACTCTTAATCCTAACATAACTAACTCTTCTAACAACCATCAACAACTTTAACTACCTTCTAACAACCTAACCATACAAAGACTATTATATCCTTTATTTAACAGAATCAGATAACCGAAGAAGAAATTTTGAATCATATTGGTGATTACGAAGATAATAGTACTTGTTAAACTAATGATAACAACTTCTTGTCTTTCTTTTCTCGTATTGAATTCCTCCAACTGTGGTTCAAATTCTCTATCATATGCCTAATTCGATTTTGGGAAAATTAAACAGACAGAAAGAAAGCGATATGTTTCCATTAATTAAACAATTGCATAACATTAAGGCACTAAAGACTGTAACTTCGTACTAACCAAAATCAAGTAAGTGAATCATAATTTCAGCTATTTATGGACAGTATACCTCTTGGTTTCTATATATGGTTATATACTTCCATTTTTATTTTTTTCGAACAAAAGATTTGGTACTCTTGAATAGAAAACAAGCAATGGTAACAGGTCTATTAATCCGTTTGTTCGTCGAAAATCAAAGCTCTGTTTTGCCTTCCTTATCAGTAATTAGTAGGAGTAGTTCGCCTTTTATTTCCCATTCCTTTCGTTAACAATGTTTAATTTGACATATTGTTGATTTATCGTTGTACTTGAGGTTAATAATGTGGAATGGATTGCAAATTTATCTCATTTTTCACTTTAAGCTAATCAATCATATTAAAACTTTGACGCAGAGTAACAGCGAATATGATAGCTTGCTATAATGGATAGTTTGGCCAAAGCGCGGAAGATGCTGCAGAATCTGAGAGCATGCGGCATAGTATTCATACAGAAGAGCACTGGGTTGCAGTAGATACTAAAGCACACAAATTTAAGGAAAGTTAAAAGTTGTCAAATAATATTGGAACAGAGAAATAGAGCAACATGGACAGTGAGGATTCATATAGTTGACCCCAACTGCTTGGATAGCGCTGCAGTTTTTGTGACGTATATTCAGCTTTGCACTGTAGAATTCATTCAGCTGCTTTGCATTACACAATAAGCAATCAGGAAATACTTTAAAGATTGATAGTTAACACATATAACTTCCAAAGCATTTCAATATCTTTGATTTCTGTCATTGCATCTGTATAGTTGTCATCGAAGCTCCATTTTTTGTTAGTAATACACAAATTCTACATGTAAGATCCAAGGTCGCAGGGCAATTTCCCTGGACTATACACAAGTTTCCTCCCCTCAAGTTCTAGACAGTGCTGAGGGAGTATCTCCTGGCTCCAAACCGGGAGGTACCTACGAAGCACATTGATAAAGGTCTGCAATGTATTCACTTGTCAAGCTCTCCTTAGAAAACCACATCAATAAAGATGAGTACTACTATTTCAGAAGATAGCCGAGGTAGCTTTCTTCCAAATCACCGCACCAGATGGCATATGTACTTGTAGTAGTCGGCCCAGAATGCCTCTGTTCTTTAATGAGGATGAACTGGGGAGGGCCATGAGAGTTGCACGAGCAAAATAACGCGGTGCCATTGTTTATGTTAGAGTATGAATGATGCTATTGCTGGCCTGTCTTAATCAGGCATAAAGATTAAGTCGGCAGACATTGAAGTCAATTTGCACCATCTGAGCATGTCATTCTTTGGATCGTGATGTTTTTTTCTTTGCCAGCTCCTTGTGTGCTATCTCTCTAATGATACATGCACTGAGTCAAGTTTATAACTTAGCTGCTCTCTCTGAGAATGCAACTTTTCCTGTCATAGGTACACTGGCTTAAAGGCACAGAACCAACAAAAAAGGAAAGCGAAGAAGGGGAGAGGGGGAGGAGAAGGGACTGAATGTACATACTGTCAATCTTATCCCATTAAGTTGCTGGACAAAAGAAGGAACATCAGGCTGATGTGAGAGTCTCACAAATCGATGTTCTAGCAACATGCTAGCTGATGGCCTCTCTGCTGGATTTCTACGGAAACAACAATGCAAGAAATCTTTCCCTTCTGGTGACAATGTTTCAGGTATTGGTGGGGTATCTTTGAGAACCTTGAACATTGCTGCAGCCTGCAATAGTTAAATTTAAATGATAGAGTCAACATGAAAGATTGAAAACGGTTAATATTGCACTGCATGATCCTGCTCTTTACATTTAGTGAAATTATACAAAGAAAGCCTTCACAAATAAAGTTCAAAAAAGGACTGATGCTGATACTATAAAACTCAAACAGCAAATTAGGACTTAATAGATCAGTAACTTGATTCTAAGGTTTGATCAAAGGCAATTCCCGACATATTTAACTCTTTGTTAGATGACCAAAGACACAAAAAAAGAGGTACATTGGCAGAAATCAGATATGTGAGAGTAACAAAATTATATGACCCCTCGATGCAGCAAAATTTAACACGATTAGTCATTATTTTCTAAGTTCTTAGCGCGCTGTTAATCTAAGAGAGCATTTCAAGAAACGCGTTAATCCTAAAAATGCAGAAATTAAGTTCTTACAGCTTCATATTCACTCCAAGGTGGTTTTCCATTCAGCATCTCAATTATAGTACAACCCAAACTCCATATATCAATAGCTAAGGCAAGATCACTACTATTATCCCTCTGCATAACTGATTGCAAGAGCTGCAGGTAACAGAAAGAGATAAGGTGTGGGAGGTGAGAGAACGTAATTAGGAAGATGTGCTGTTTGAAGGAAAGTACCTCAGGGGCCATCCAATATGGACTTCCTTTTAAAGAGAGGTTAGCTGAGTGCCCATTTAACTGCATAACAAGACTTAATGTTCAATGAAAAATATAACACATACAACAGCCTGGCAACAACAGCCAATCTGTCAATCTAAGATCTTTCTACCGTAAATCTTAGAGTGACAACAAAATAAAGCACAAAAATATATGGTTAATATTTATATTCTACAGAATAAAACGCCGTTCTTAACTCACAAAAAAATCTGCAAATTGAAAAATGTCTTGAGATACACTAACTTACATGCTTAGCCATCCCAAAGTCTGCAAGCTTGACAACCCCGTAAGCATCAACAAGCAAATTAGCCCCTTTTATGTCCCTATATAGAAATTTTTTCCAATTTGTTCATCAGAAGATACTATATCTTTTATCTATCACAGTTGAGTTGTCTGACTGTTACCTGTGAATGGTCTTTTTACTGTGCAAGTAAGCTAACCCACAGAGAATATGGCGAGTGAAATTCCTCACAATAGATTCTGTAATTGCTCCACAATGGTCTTGGATGAATTTATTGATAGAACCGGGATGAACATATTCTAGATAAATGTAAAAGCGATCATCAACCTGCAGTGTCAAAGAATAAAAGACCTACATTGAGGACTACATACATGGATGAGTCAAGTTTATAACTTAGTTGCTGGAAAGTAAATTCTTACAATTTCACTGCCATAATACTGGACAATGTTTGGGTGCTTGAGCTGGCTGAGAACTTTAATTTCCTACACCAACATAAGGAATAGAGATTACAAAAAACTGAAACCAATTCAAACTTGTAACATATGGGACAAAAGACTCTGTTCATTCAAATGACATTCACCTTCAAGCACTCATGAAAAATGACCTTTATTTTTCCTCACTTCTCCCCTTTCAGTTCCTATATCGACTAAGTTTTTGTTGTAGGTAAAATATCGCATGTAGCTATGGGAACTCCCCACTTTGAATTTCAATCAATGCCAGGTGTACCCATTAATGTTTTGTGTTAGGACTAATCAAAATCAATAAACAGAATCTAAGTATTCAAGGACTAAGAAGCAAGGACAATGAAGGTAATATAACCTGTTCTAATTGCCTTATAGACTCAGCAGATTTTGGATCATCTGGTAATAATTCAACTTCTTTCATCGCACACAAAGCTCCTGTCTCTCTGGTTAAGAACAAATCATGGAGCCACATTAGGAACGATTGAATGATTCAAGTTATATACACGAACAATGTAAAATGCATTTCACAATCAGTGTAATTTTACATGTTATAGCATCATACAGATATGCAACGACATCCATCAAGAACATTTATATACCTGTTTGATGCTACGTAAACACTTCCAAATGTCCCACGTCCAATAAGCTTTCCTTTTTTCCATTGGCCTTTAACAGGTGTTATATCTGTTTTCGGAGTAGGTGGTGAAATGGGAGGGATAGCTAGAGGAGGAAGAGGTAAAGGATGGACATTGCCTTGAGTACAATTCTCACGACGTGCCATTGAGCTCTGATCATTTGGTAGTGGATGATGCAAAGGTGAAGCAGGTCCACTTGGACTCTTGGATCTTGGCTGAGGACTTAACCTTGGACTATGAAGAGGAGAATTGTCAACACTATAAGCTTGGTTACAATAGAATCCTAAACCATGAGGGGTATCTGAAGGAGGCATTTCAGGTGCAGACCAAACTTGGAAAACACCAGGGGGTGTGATGAAAAGAGGACTAATTATAAAATCACCACTTTTCAGGTGGCTACGCGCCGGACTTGCATAAGGACTAGTTGGAGCACTTGTCCAAAAATCAGGAGGAATTCTTTCTGGCACAAGCAGCTTCTGAGGTGGTATTTTCCTGGACAACTGAGTTCCAGACTGCTCTGTTCTCTTTCGACCATCTTGGCTTAATAGTCTACTGAGATATAAACAAAGAACAAAAATGTTAGGTCTATTTAATCTAAAACCTACAAATGAGTGTTAATTGCTAGCTATGCCTAGAGGAAAAAGGAAAAGCTTCATTGTTGTGGATCAAAATTTGTTTGCAAACTTTGAAAGTGAATCGCAAAACAAAGGCAACATACAACTGTATCAATGAACTTCATTCCATCCCTAGGGAAGCAACCCATGTACTTTACTTCTTTTCCTTCTCTTTTGTAAGAGAAAATACCAGTTGTTGATATGTGACCAGGAGGTCACGGGTACAAGCCGTGGAAACAGGTTCTTGCAGAAATGTAGAATAAGGCTGCGTACAATAGACCCCTGTGGTCCGGTCCTTCCTAGACCGCGCGCATAGTAGGAGCTTAGTGCATCGGGCTGCCTCTTTTTAGACTCTCTCATTTAATTAAATGTGATTTAAGTTTGCAAATTTCTACCCAAACAGGAAAAGAATAGGAGATGACAGAAGAGAAACTGAGCAAAAGTATTCCATTTGATCTACTGCCTCTTCATTTCAATTTTGATAAAGTCAGTTATGCATATACTCTGGAGAAATATTCAAAATATGTTAACTGTTGACAAACTACAACCCCAAAACATTTGCTTGTACTGCCCGAATCATTCATGAATGTCATTAGAAATTGAGGTGGTAAAAAAAAGAGACCCATTTGAGCAAAATCAAAAAACAATAACGGTAAGTGCATTGAGCAAAATTTCACATACCCCTCTCGTGTTGTTCCACCATTATTATGGGCGTCACCGTTAAAAACATCCACCCTTTCTCTTTCTCTTTCTTTATCCCTTTCTGTTTCCTCTCCAACTTTATGATTCAAAATTCCTTCTCTAGGCGAAGGCAATGGGACACTGGGGCCATGAACCAAATTAGGGTCTTGACGGAGCAGCACCTTTAAATCCGGCAAAGGGAGGGGCTGCGGCGGCGGACGAACATCCGACGAACTCCTGCCCGGTGAATTCTCGTACGAACATTGAGAACGCCACTCATCTACGACGTCGTTGTGATTCCCAGCAGGGTGTTGGTGCTTCTTCCTACGGGATATATTATGGCGGCTACGGCTACGGCTACCGAATAGAGCCGCTTTCAGGATGCAGCGGCTGCTTCCGCGCGTGACGATGACGCTATCGTCGGAATGAACTTTTCTGGTGGAAGAGGCCCGTGAGGAAGAAGATGAGAAAGCGCTCTGCCACCAATGCATTGCATGCAGCGCGTGGAACACAAGAAAAGCCCCTGTTAGAATTCGAATTCCTGACCAAAAGCAATTTTTGTACCGGCTCGCACAGCTACACTTTGAATATTTTCTTATATACGGAGAAAAACATTCTTTTCCATCCTAATTATGCAATACAGTTTTTTCGAGGAATAAACATCAATTGAACCCTTTGCATCCAGTTAGATTGATCGATCACGTAATGCGTTCAATGCAGGAGGCGATCATAAAAAACTGGAAAGCTGAAGGTGTTTCGAGAGAAAATCAGAAAGCAGTATCAATTAATTAACTACGTAGAAAATGATAGTTTCAAACTAATCTGATAAATGTAGAAAATGATAAACCTCAAAATCAATGAGTTTTTTTCCCTAAATATCAAACAAATAATCTTTTAAAACCACGGAAAATGGAGAAGGAATGAGGCAATAGTCCGGGATTAAGGCAGAAGGTGGATAGGATAATAATGGGGTATATTTACTCATTTAGCACAACAAGGTAATTGGCACCCGAATGGGAAGACAGGACAACTATCATTATCCTACGGTCAAAAGAACAACCATTTCAATTTTTATTACTCCCTCCGTTTTAATTTATGTTGACCTATTTGACTGAGCATCAAATTTAAAAAAAAGGGAGAAGTGAACTTATGTAAAATGAGGCATATATATCTTATGTGGCTATAAATCATTGCATAAAGATAAATTATTTTCAAATAAGAATAGAGTCTTTTTTTTTTACACGGACTAAAACAAAAATAGGTTCACACAAATTGACAGATATAGTATTATTTTATTCTAGAGCAATTTTGTTATTTCTAACTAAAGCCAAATACATTCTCCAAATACAATAGATTTGATCGAATTTGGACCTGTGTTAATTGGTTATAGCTTGAACGGATAGTGACGTGACCCAAATAGTGAATAAATAAAAGGCCTAATATTAAATACTATATGTGTCGATATTTGAGGTCCAATAACAATTGGCATGTGATAGGTAGGCACCCTTTATAAATATAGGTCAACCCTCTTTCCCTAGCCATTAGAAAATCGTAGCGTATTCTGCTTCTTGAATGCGTGGTAAAGGTAAACATCTCATCGGTCAAGTTATTCGGACTGTGAGAGAGCGTAGTTAGTGGATTATGCAAGTTGGTCTCAGACTTAATCACCGTTTGTTGTCGCTGCTAAATCGATGGAGTTTAATGGTACGCTTTCTTAGGACTCTAACTCAAGATTATGATTTTATATCTATATAATTGTATCTTAATCTCTACTATGACTACGATCAATTATCTTACTGTTGGTATCAGAGCCACCATAGTTAGAGACCTTTTTTAATCTTGAGTAAATCAAAAAAAAGAATTGTTATATCAAACTATTGCTTTATATTCGATACAGCGATGAAAAACTTGATTTAAGGTTCGGTATCTACAATTGACGACTCTGATGGAAATGAAACTAGTCGTTCGTTGTGTTGCCTTTAATAATTAATGGAGACGGCAGTGTATGGTTTCCAACACTATCTAGTTTTACAAAAAAATCAAGGAAGGAAGAATTTAGTCGCCAATTAATTTGCCACATAATACCGGCGCATGGTGATGGGTTTCATCGTTTTAAAAAAGGCACTATTTTGACCTGCGTTTTGAGATGGACTTGAATCTGTCTTTTAGTATAGGGATTTTTATCTTCCTATACACTATTTGAAACTTTATTATCCTCTTTACTTAAGTTTCAATTTAATTGCATGGTCATATATAATTTATCAATTATGTACAAATAAGTTTTAAATGAGTATTTCTTTATATTAGGAATTGAATAAGGAATATCAGCTATTTCCTTATCAATTTATATTTGCCCACTCTTTCTCCGTCTCTCTCTCTCTTTCTCTCTCTCTTCGTCTCTCTACTCTCCTTCTCTGTTTTTTTCCTCAATTTTTTCTCTGTTTTTTATGCTTTCTTGTTGTATATAGTTTTAATGAAATTCATCAATGGATTTCAATTGTTTTAACATAGCAATCTCCTTTCATGTTGCACAATTAGTGTTCAAATTAAAATTGTCAATCAATAAATTTTGAAGGTGTTTGACTCTCCACCATTGATAGCCATTAAAAAACTTTGAAGTTTTGAAATCGAATTTGAATTTTCAAAAACCATTATTTGTTTGGATTGGGTGTTGTTGCAAACAACTGGGAATATTGTCTGGAGTTTGTATCTCAATTTTGAGGATATTTTGGTGAAGATTAGACTTGATTTTCGCTGAATTTCATATTGAATGTTGTATGACGTACAATATACATACAAATTTGTAGTAAAGTTGTAATAAAATTGTATTCTGTTGTAGTTATATATATATTTTTATTTGAGTATTGTATGAAAATTAAAAATAGTTGTATGATGATAAAATCTAGTTGCCTCCCCCTGTATAATTTGAGAAACTAGTGATATTTGACATAATAACACCTCCTGGAATTTAACTCTAATATTCACACAATTAAGCATCACAAAATTCTTTTTTAGCAAATGTCTTTTAACGAATAATATTTATCTGATTATGCTATCAGCTTAACACAATTGATTTCCTTAAACATGCATTACTTTTCGTAATGCGGAGGAAATCCAAACTACATCATAAGCACCGAAAGCCTGCAGGTCTATCACGTAACCAACTTGAAAGTATGACTCCTTATTACTTAATCAAATGGCAATACCTAGTACAAGTACTGAGAATTGGCACAGAGACGTTTTGAACTTATCTACATTTTTTACAATTATAGTCACAAGTTATTAGGTCAAATTACATAATAAAATTTTACCCTAAATGAAATTATAGTCAATTGCAACTTGGAAGGTAATATTGAATTAGTCACAATGCATTTGATTTTGGAATATTGAAGTACAACTAACTGTACAATATACACTTATTTACAACTAATCTACAACTTATCTACAACTTTCATACGTTATTTCTACCCAGTTAAATACAACTACAATATTATTTAACTTAAATATAATTTTTATATTAATTTTATACGATATGTCTTTTGTATATTTTGTATCTGATTTGTATATTTTCTGTGTGTGGTGTGTGCTTCTTCCTTTTTAAAATTCCAATCAAAACTTAATCTCTTAATACAATTTTGATACATATCAATAACCTTATGTAAAAAGATAATATTGATAACTTAAATACAAATTTTATACAACAATCATACATTATACAACTGTTTTTCAACTTTCATACAACATTCAAAAAAAAAAAAAAGGATATATACACACCCAATTTACCTACAATTTTACTACAACTTTACTACAATTTCATAAGTATATTGTATGTCATGTCTTCTTCTTCTTCTTTTTCTTCTTTTTCTTCTTCTTCTTCTTCTTCTTCTTCTTCTTCTTCTTCTTCGAGTTTCAATCTGAAATTCAGCCAAAATCAAGTCTATTCTTCACCAAATTACCCTCAAAACTGATATATAAACTCCAAAAAATATTCTCAATTATTTGTAACAACACCCAATCGAAATGAATAATGATTTTTGGAAATTCAAATTCGAATTCAAAGCTTTATGATAGTTAGTGTTCGAATCTTCAATTCCTACGACCAGGAGGTTACTTCAATAGGTTGATTGGAAGAAGACAACTTTTACGCTTACCTTATTGAGAGAGAAAGGAGGTGAGAGAGAAAGATGAAGAAAGAAAGAAAAATTGATGAGAGATGTGGCAGTGAGGAAAGAGGAGAGAAGAGAAAAAAAGGAAAATGATGTAACTAAATCCCCTAATTCAAAGCACTAATAATAGATTATATATATTTTGTAAGTAATTCTTGTTTAGGTTGGGTAATATACAAAATTAGTACAATTTTGATTAAAAAAATTCAAATATTATATAAGAAAGTAAAAATCTCTTTAGTATATGTAGTTGGTATTTCTTTTTTATTCTGTTAAGTTACTTGGGCCACAACTCCATCTTTTGCCAACATACAAAATATATTTATTTTGTGGAGTGAAAGAATCTTGAATACTTAGTTGAAACAGACTTTTGAATTTACCGTGATATTAAGACTTTTGTCTTTTATCATATTCCTTATTTCATTTATACTTAATTGTGTATAATGATTCTCGTATGTCTATGACCTTTTTGTTGGCATATTGTACATGAATTAATACAAAAATTGTTACTGGGACCTTTTTAATACTAGTTAAAGAATGGAATAAATAAATAAAAGATTTAAATATATGGGCTTAATTTATCTCACATGTATATGATATTATTTAAATAAGAATTTATGATTAATAAATAGTTTCTATCAAAATAGTCTATTTATTTGGAGTCACTGAAAATTCTTAAAGCTTTATGCATGTAAAAAAGATTGTACATGAATTGACATTTATGATTGATAAATAATTTCCACCAAAGTGCTCTATTTATTTGGGTCATTGAAATATTCTCAGTGTATCATATCTAAATTATCCTTGAAAAGTGTACATTAGTGTTGGAGGTTATTTACCTTTTGAAACTAGTGCAAGATTAGTAATAAGAAGAAATATTATATTTTTTACCTAAAGGAGAAAACTTAATGTCTTGCATTCTCATGGACATTAAAATAAAGATAATTTGTTATGAGATGAGGTTTTGTGTCTCTTACCTAAAGGAAGAATACAATGTATGCCTTGTACCCTTAGATTATATATGGAGGAGGCTTTATATCTCTTGCCTAAAGGTGAGAATGCAATGAATACCTTGGACTCCTTGGTCCTTAAAGGAGAGACAGTTACATCGTTCACCCAAAAGAGAGGTGTAATAGATTTCTTTGACTCTTTTGATTTATATATTCATGCCCATAATTTTCTCTAACTTTTATGTTGTTTGCTTATACAGCTGTTAATAACATGACTACTCCGTTGAATTTCGTTGAAACTCTGACTAGTATCAACTACAAGAAGTGAAAACGGGATGTTGAAATCGTGTTAGGTCTGATGAAAAGCCTAAGTATGAGAAACGGATGGAGGCTAACAAATTGAGTCTTATGATCATGAAGAGATCCATTTCTGATCACATAAAAGGTGCGGTCAAGGATAATGGAAATGCAAAAGATTTCTTGAGTGCCATCGTACAGAAATTCTTAGAATCTGATAAAGCTGAGATAGGTAGCCTGATTGATTCCCTGTCTACTATAAAGTATGACCTTGTAGGTAGTGTCTGTGATCATATTATGAAATTGATTAACATTGCTACCAAACTGAATAATTTAGGTGTAACCATTACCGGTGATTTTCTTGTTCATCAATCCCTAAGTTCCCTTCCTGAGCAGTTTAACCAACTCAAGACAATATATAATGCACAAAAAGATAAGTAGAGTGTTGATGAGCTTATTACTGTTTGTGTGGTAGAGGAAAAGAGGATCCAAAAGGAGAAAGTTGAGAGCATAGTGAGCCTTGTTAGTTCGTCTAGATCAGCTGATAATCCCTCTTATAAAAAAAAGGTGGACCCAAATTTCATAAGAAGAAACATGGTCAGTCTCATCGTCCAGGTAGTAATAGTGGCCATACTAATAAGCTCGGTGTTAATCAAGGTCAGTCTCATAACCCTCTAGTTCCTCAAGCTGTAATTAAGAAAAGAAATCAAGTGTTGGGATTACAAACAAGTAGGTCATGAGAAAACTGGTTGTTCTCTAAAAAACAAATCAGGTAATCTTTTGGATTTTGTTTGCTTTGAAACTAGTCTTGTTCATGTTCCTTTAAATTCCTGGTGGTTGGATAGTGGTGCAACTGTTCATGTAACCAATTACTTGAATTATCTAGTAAGTAGACGGAAGCCAAAAGAGGATAAAGCCAGTGTTGTTGTGGGCAATGGACTCAAAGCAAAAGTAAAGTTTATAGGGACGTCTATTTTACCTTTTAAAAATAACTCTAGTATTCGTTTAGAAAATATTATTTTTGTACCGTCTATGAAATGGAAGTTAGTTTTGGTTTCCCTTTTGGACAAAGCTGGTTATTCATTTCAACAAAATAATGGTATTATTAAAATTTTCTATGATTTACATGTTGTTGTCGATGCCTTTTTAAGTGATGATTTATAATGATTGAATGTGTTGAATAAAATTTTTTCTACAAAGAATGTTAAAAAGCCCACAAAAGTACTGCTCTGAGTAAAATGTCTTACCTATTATGGCATAGGCATCTTGGTCATATTTTTGAAGAATGAATTGAACGATTGGTAAAGGAAAACATTTTACCTGTTCTTGATCCAAAAGATTTTGAAACTTGTGTGGATTGTGTTAAGAGTAAAATGACCAAGGTTAAGAGAAAGGGTTCCGCTAGGAGGTTTGAAATCTTTGAAAGTATTCATACTGATAAACCTTATGTACCTACTTTGACCAGTCATAAGTACATCATTAATGATTTTCAAGATACTATTATATATATATATATATATATATATATATATATATATATATATATATATATATATATATATATATATATATATATACATCTTTTAAAAGAAAAATATGAAGCACTTGATAAGTTTAAAATTTACAAGACTGAAGTTGAAAAATGGCTTGGGAAATCCATTAAGATAGTGAGGTCTGACCGTGGTGGTGAGTACTATGGAAAATATGACGAGTATGGTCAATGTATGAGGTCTTTTGCTTTATCTTTACAATAATGTGGGATAATAGCATAATATACCATGCCAGATAGTCCTGAGTAGAATGGTGTGGCTGAAAGACGAAATCGTACTCTCATGAAAATGGTGAGAAGTATGATTTCAAGGACTAGCCTGTCTGAGACTCTTTGGGGTGAAGCTTTAAAAGCAGCTACCTATATCCTCAATAGAGTTCCTACAAAATCCGTCTTGAAAACTCCTTTTGAACTATGGTCAACCCGAAAATCCATCTTGAATCATTTTCATATTTGGGGATGTCCAGCTGAAGTTCGTATTTATTCACCCACAAAAAAGAAAATCAATCCTAAAACTACCGGTTTTTTCTTTATAGGTTATCCTGATCACTCTAAAGGTTTTAGGTTTTTCTGTCCTGGCGTAACACTAGAATCGTTGAGTCTATTAATGCAAAATTTTCTGAGCATAATGCTTGTGATTGTGATTGTTCATGTAGGAAGGAAATTGTGCTGAAAGAGAAGGAAGTCATTGTCCCTGAACTTGTTTTACATGAAAAGATGGTACACCAACCTATTCATGTGAGGGAGAATCAAGGGAACAATGACACAGATCCCATGGCCCCTGAGCAAAATGAACACACTGAACCACTGTATAGGTCACAAAAAGAAAGAAGATCTATCATCTCTGATGACTTTATCATATATGTGACTGAAAATCTTAGTGATACTGGAGAGTTGAATGATCCTTTATCATATGATCAAGCTATTTCCTCTCCATATGTTGATAAATGGCGTGAGGCAATGAAAAATAAAATGCGCTCCATGGAACACAATAGACTGGAGTTAGTTGAATTGCCTATAGGTTTTAGGCCTATTGGTTGCAAATGGGTGTTTAAAACTAAAAGAGATTACAATGGAAGTATAGACCGTTATAAAGCAAGGTTGGTTGCTAAGGGTTAACTCGGAAAGAAGGTATTGATTATAAAGAAACATATTCTCCTGTTTCATTTAAATATACATTTAGAGTCGTGATTGCTCTTGTGGCTCATTTGGATTTCGAGTTGCACCAGATGGATGTTAAAACTGCTTTCCTGAATGGAAGTATGCTTGAAGAAGTTTACGTGGTTCAACCTGAAGTGTTTAAAGAAGCTGGTAAAGAACATCTAGTGGCGAAGCTTAATAAATCCATATATGGGCTTAAACAAGCCTCCAGACAGTGGTATTTGAAATTCGATAAAATTATTACAGAATTTGAATTTGTGGAAAATAAGCTTGATAAATGTGCTTATCTCAAAATAGCTAATGCTAATTTTATTATTATGGCTCTCTATGTTGATGACATTATGCTTGCCACAGATGATTTAGGCTTGATGAATGAGACTAAGCAATTTTTGTCTAGGTCTTTTGATATGGAAGATCTTGGTGAAGCCTCTTTTGTTCTTGGGATAGAAATTAAAAGAGATAGGTCACGTAGTTAGTTGGGTTTATCACAATGTCCTTATATTAAGATTGTTCATAAAACTTTCAATATTCAAGACTGTAGACCTGGTGTTGCACCTGTTATAAAAGGGGACAAACTTAGCAAGGATCAATGTCCGAAAAATGATGTTGAAAAGAGAACTATGAAAGATGTGTCATATGCAAGTGTTGTTGGCTTCTTGATGTATGTATAGGTTTGTACAAGGCATGATATATTGTTTGCTTTTAATACGTTGGGAAGATTTTCTTCTAATCCTAGGTGGGCTTGGGTGGCTGCAAAGAAAGTGATGAGATATCTACAACGCACCAAAGACTTCATACTTGTGTACAAAAAAGTTGATGATCTGGACCTGCTGATATTTCAGATTCTGATTTGGCAAGTTGTCAACAGGGCGGCCTCTAAGGCTAGGCCAGAGAGGCCTTCGCCTTAGGCCCCTAAAATTTGAAGGCCCCAAATTATTATTATTATTATTATTATTATTATTATTATTATTATTATTATTATTATTATTA
>ML347054.1:0-120093 GCA_005239505.1 Nicotiana paniculata | reverse complement strand
AAAAATTACTAAGGCGGCACATAATAAAACATATAGGACTTCAATTAAGGGGAGCATGGAAAACAAATAAAAGGCACAAGTATACCTCCACACATAGTACACATAAACAACATGACTAATACACAATCAAGGTCCAGATTCAGGTTCAGATCCTAAGCATGGTATCCAAGTGATAACACAAAGACAGATTTATTGCATTACTCAGAGAGGAAGTCTTAATCAGGCTTGCCTACTGGTTTTAAACATGCTGGTAGTTAAACATGATCACAAAGATAGATCTAGTTTTATTCCTTGTAACTGATTTCCTAAGGCTTGCCTAAGTGTAAAATAACATGCAGTAGTTGTACAACTTTGTTAAAAGGGTTTCAGATTACCAATCCGAATAGCATGTGATTCTAAGTGTTTACCAAAGACCGATTTCCAAATTATTAGAACAGGGACTGTTTTGGACATGTATATTTAAACTACGTGTGATTTGAGTAAGTATGACCCTAAGGCATGATTTCTAATGCAACATGATAACTTAAACATGATTTTTCTAATGAATGCAAGATCACAACATTATGCACAACTTCAGGAATAACACATGTGACAAATTTTAATCGTTGTTTACCTAGAACAGGATCTCTACGTGTATAGCATGATTGCATATTTGTTAACACATTTGTTCTAAGGCATAATCTAGACTACATTTTTTCATAATGCATGGACATAATCAAATGGTAACTGTTTTTTGTTGTTATTACTGATCCTATGAACAGGATCTCTAAGTGAAGGCAAAGAGTGATGACATGCTGAAAGAAAAGCAGATGTATGAACCTAGGTGACATGGTATCTAAATGCATGGCATACTTGATTCCTAGACATCGTTACTAGTGCGCATATAAAAAATAAACCTACAAAAACATGATATCTACCCATACTTACACTATAGCATGCAAATCCCCACCCATTTCCACTATCCAACCCCAGAATCATTTTTACAAATTATTACAAACCTCTGAATATGAATTACTTAATTAAAATGAAAAGAATAATTTAACTATAGGGAGCCTTCCATAGTAGGCCCAAGTTTTCAGATCCTCATATGGCATTGGTTCACAACCCTTCACATGATCCAGGTGTGTCAAAGTTTCCTAAGGATCTCAAGGGATCCCGGGCAGTGCTCATACCCAGATTTCATAGCCAAGATGGAGTAAGTGCAGTGTGGAAAGGCCAGCTCTTGTGTGTCAAAGTTCAGAGGGAGCTCAAGGGTCCCAAGGCTATGCTGACACAAGAGGGGCAGAACCTAATGTCTAAGAGTATAGTGGAAGTTCTCATAGTGAGTAAGAACAATTTTAAAACAGTTATGAGAAAGAGAGAGGTTTAATGAGAATTAGATTCAAAAGGGTAAGGCAGTAGCACAACCAACATACTCAAACAACACACACAAAACAATAAACAGGAATTAAGACAAGTTCAACAACCACAAGCAGGGAGATGAGGGATTGGGGACAAGTATGAAGCACATAGGAACAAGCTTGCACACAAGTAGGCCTCATAAAATTATTACAAGACTTAAATTGTCATAGCATAGTCCTTTACAAGGATCCATATAAGGATCTAAATAACATCAGGTTGAGGGTGTTAGAGTACACACTATGTTCAGAACTACATGCTTATCATGTACTGGGGCCAGGGGATAGGGCAGAAGTTTTAATGGGACATATAGAAAACAATAGACATGCTGAACTAGAGAGTAACCATATACATAGTTTAATAAATAAGCATGCTAGTTGCAGGGTAAGCAATAAAACCATAAGTAGACACATAATAGGAATAAAAGGAACTGTAATACAGACTGAAGCATGTTGTTTTAGGAAACCTTAAAATTAAATTGAGAACATACCAGTTAGATGATGAAGTAAGTGCAGAGTAAAGGAACAGTAATGTGCCGAGAAGGAGAGCAACAATGTATAGAACAATATAGACCAATAGAGCAGTAATGCAAATAGAACAGTGGCACAGCAGAGCAAGTAGAGTAATAGAGTTACTCAGTCATGGCTTTTAGCCGACTGAGTAGCAAGCAAACAACAAGAGAGAAAGAAAAGTTCATAACAAAGTATGTTTGTGTGTGAGAGGGAGAGCTTGAACTGTGTCTGTTCGTGTGTTTGTGTTAGTGAAAGACTAGAGTATTTATCATTGAAAACATGTAGTAAAATAAGGTAAGAACCATAGTAGCATGGTTATTAAGGAACTCAGAACCAATCAGTCAGCTGCTAAGGCAAGTACTCCCTTAGTTAAGGGAGTTTAATTCAAACGGTAAGAACCAATATCATATAAGGCAAGAGAAAATCAGTACATGACTAGTAAGGAAAGAATCAAGGCTCAGTAAGCATAAATTAGTCAATTAGGGATAAGTTCAGAAAACTCCAATTAAGGAATGATTCAGTAAAAAAATAAAGTACTACAGCAAATAAGGTAATGGAATCAGTTAATTTAAACAGATGAGTATAATTTTAGGGTTTTAAAAGAAAACCTTTCAATCAAACCATCAAATAAGGAAATCATAATCAAATCAAGAGAGGGTTATAATTCTATACTTCAACATATAAATAGGGAAGGACAAACAGTCGTAGCAAACAGGCAAGGTCAGCAATATTGACAGAAAGAGGCAAGAGACGAACAAATCCAGATGAATACAATCACACAGAGGTGATACAAGTAGACTAAAGACTCTAAAAAACCCGTTTGAAGCATGGTAGCCACATAAACTTAACAAGAGTCGAGTAGTCACGCTAACACACAGAATCAAAACAAAGAAGATCTAAAACTTAGGGCTTTTAACAGAGACGAGTCGAAAAAGAAGTAAGAATATAGAATCAGTCAAGATATGCAAGGAAAAGGTTTAAACATAAAGAAAAATCAGTTTAAACAAGTGTAGAAGGACTCTGATAAACCCTAACTTTAAAGAAAGTAAAAACGGCTTAAAGTTGATGATTTTTCAAAAGAAGTTTGAGAATAGTGTAAAACATAGAAAGAAACAAACTTAAATCGTTAAAAATAGCACATATCTAAGAGATTCAAACAAAAATGAAAAAACCTGCTATAAACTTCAAAGATCGTAGCAAATATGGTGTGATTTTTCCCAAAATCACACCGGATAAGTCATGAACAACCAAAAAAGCAACCCTAGACACAAGTCGACATGGCCCAGGGCCCTTGAATGCCTCAGAGATGATGAGCAAGGCGAAGGGGAAACCATTGGAGGCTTGGGGTTGAAAGGTGGTCGCCGGAGATGGCCGGAGAGGGAGGCGGTGGTTGAAGGAGGCTAGGGTTAGTTGAGAGAAGAGAGGATATGGGAGAGTTTGAGGGCGGCGGAATCTCAAAAAAGAGATAGGGTTAGCGTTCTTTAGGATTAAAAAAGGAAAGGGCTCGTTTGGACCGTTGATCTGGGGGATCAACGGTTAGGATTAGACCGGGTAGATGGTTCCAGGTTTGGGTAAGATTTTATAGGGTATGAGTCGGGTTAATTGGGCTAAATTAAATGGTAGGACCAGATTGAATTTAGGCTATATTTTAAATAAAAAATGGCTACTCGTTAAATACCTAATTAAATATGTAAATAATTAATAAAAATAGTTAATGATTACATAAAAATGAAATTAAGGCTAAATAGGTAAAATTAAGGTAATTAACTAGTATTTAAAATATAAAATGACTAATTATTGAATTGAAATAGCATAAAATGTATAATTAGGCTATAATTGCAAAGTTGTTGTAATTATAGCCAAATAATGCCAAATTGGCTAATTTGTGAAATAGTTAAATCCTAATAGGATTAAAAATGATATATTGAGCTAAGAAATATTTTGAAATTATTTGTAATGTAATTTATGAGTAATTATTGGATATAAAAGTACTGAATAAACTAGAAATAAATTGATAAAAAATATGGAAAATTATGGGGAAAAATACCAATGAAATTTTGAAATAATTTGAGGAAAAAATTAGGTATCAACACCGGTCTAAGGGAAAAAGAGTGCAACGTGTGCTTTCAGACATAAGGACTTTGAAGTATCCATCGATGTCCTCGATCGAACACCTGTAATTGGTTAACTTAAAACATAAATGAAAAGGGAGAAGGTCGTACCTTAGCAGTAATATCATTTGAGGAGTGATATGTTCCAATTGTTTCGTAGTTTCTCGCCGTTCATCGTGCCAAGCTTGTAGGATCCTTTTCTGATGATGTCGAGGACCTGATATGGTCGCTCCTAGTTTGGGATAAGTTTTCCTTCATTCGGGTTTCGAGTGTTGAGGGTGAATTTTCTCAGAACTAAGTCCCCGATTTTAAAGTGTCAAAGATTGGCTCTTCGATTGTAATACCTTTTGATCTGTTGTTTCTGTGCGGCCATTCGAACGAGGGCGGCTTCTCGTCTTTCATCTAGCAATTCGAGGCTTGTATTCATAGACTCATGATTTGACTCTTCTGTTGCATACCGAAACCTGAGGCTAGGTTCCCCGACTTCAACCGAAATCATAGCTTCGGCACCATAGACTAAAGATAACGTTGTTGCCCCCGTACTGGATTTCAACGTCGTGCACCCAAAGAACCACGGGCAGTATCTCTCTCCATTTTCCTTTAGCGTCGGTCAATATTTTCTTTAGATTTTGAATGATGGTCTTGTTTGTCGATTCGACTCGTCCGTCTCCACTAGGATGATATGGCGTCGATAGAATCCTTTTAATCTTGTGGTGCTCGAAAAATTTGGTCACTGTGCCGCCGATGAATTGATTCCCATTGTCGCATACAATCTCGGCAGGCATCATGAATCGACATATAATGTGGTACCAAATGAAGTCTATGACTTCCTTTTCTCTGACTTTTTCGAAAGCCTGTGCTTCAACCCATTTAGAAAAATAGTCAGTCATAAATAAAATAAATTGAGCTTTACCTGGGGCCGATGGCAGAGGGCCGATGATGTCCATTCCCCATTTCATGAACGGCCATGGGGATAGGACCAACTGGAGCTGCTCCCCGAGCTGATGAATCATCGGCGCATACCTTTGACATTTGTCACATTTTCGAACGAACTCCTTTGTGTCATTTTCCATATCAGCCCAATAATACCCTACTTTTATAACTTTGTGAACCAATTACTCGGCACCAGAATGGTTTCCACAAGTGCCTTCGTGAATCTCTCGTAGGACGTAGTCGGTGTCTCCTGGTCCCAAGCATATCGTTAATGGTCCATCTAACATTCTCCTATACAGTGTTTCTTCTTCGGCCAACGTGAACCATGTTGCTTTTGTGCGTAGAGTCCTTAATTCCTTAGGATCCGATGGAAGCTTCCCATTCTTTAGGTATTCGATATGCTTATTCCTCCAATCCCAGGTTAGACTTGTAGAGTTTATTTCGGCATGGCCTTCTTTGATTACTGACCTCGAAAGTTGTACGACAGTCACCGAGCTAAGTTCGTCGTCTTCGACCGATGAACCCAAGTTTGCAAGGGCATCGACCTTGCTGTTTTGTTCTCGAGGTACGTGTTGCAGGGTCCATTCTTTAAATCGGTGTAGATCCACCTGTAGTTTGTCCAAGTACCTTTGCATTCGATCTTCCCGAACCTCGAAAGTTCTGTTGACTTGGTTTACCACAAGTAGGGAGTCACATTTGGCCTCAATGACCTCTGCTCCATGCAAAATTGCTCTTCTTCTTAAGTAGTGAGAAGGACCGATGACTTCTATCTGAGTACCTCGAAACGAATGGCCTAGGGCGGCTATGCGCCCTGTTAACCTTTGTACGGCCTTAACATTATCCACGACCGTGATATCTTCGATGGAATTGATTTTATCGGGGTTGATCTCGATGCCCCGATTTGATATCATGAAGCCGAGGAACTTCCCTGAGCCGACCCCGAATGCGCACTTCTCTGGGTTGAGCTTCATGTTGTACTTTCTTAGTATGTCGAAGGTCTCCTGCAAATGTTTCAAATGGTCTTCTGCGTGCAGAGACTTAACTAACATGTCATCAATATAAACTTCCATTGATTTTCCTATTTGCTCTTCGAACATTCGATTTACTAGGCGTTGGTAAGTTACACCAGCATTTTTTAGTCCAAACGGCATTACATTATAACAATAGGTATCTTACTTAGTGACAAATGAAGTCTTTTCCTGGTCCTCCAGGTTCTTCTGTATTTGATTGTACCCGGAGTAAGCGTCAAGAAAACTGAGAATCTCATGGCTGGCTGTGGCATCGATCATACGATCGATATTTGGCAAAGGAAAAGAGTCTTTAGGGCATGCTTTGTTTAGGTCCTTATAGTCTACACACCTCCTAAGTTCATTGCCCTTTTTAGGGACTACGACTACGTTTGCTAACCACTCAGGATATTTTACTTTCCAAATGGACCCTATTTTGAGAAGTTTGGTTACCTCGTCTTTGATGAATGCGTGTTTAACCTCAGACTGGGGCCTTCTCTTTTGCTTTACTGGACGGAACTTCGGGTCCAAGCTCAATCGATGGGTAGTGATCTCCGGTGGGACCCCTATCATATCAAGGTGAGACTAAGAAAAACAATCCATATTATCTATAAGGAATTTAATGAGTTTTTCCCTAAGCTTGATGGTTAACCTTGTGCCTAGGTATACCTTTCACTTGGGAAGATACTCGATCAATATGACTTTCTCTAGCTCTTCGACTGTTGATTTTATGGCATCGGAGTCATCGGGAATTATGAAGGTTCGGGGGATCCAAATGTTTGTCATACTCGTCCCCCCTGCTCCTCTAGTTGGGTCGAGGCTGGTACCTGTGGTTGCTATTTGGACTTTTGCTTTTCTTTTGACTCTGATCAATTTGTTGATGAAAGCGCCGATACCGGTATTACTTCATTGACCGCAAATATCTCTTTGGCAGCATGTTGTTCCCCATATACCCTTTTTACTCCATCAGGCGTTGGGAATTTCAGAACTTGGTGAAGGGTTGAGGGGACCGCCCTCATGTTATGGATCCAGGGTCTTCCGAGCAGGGCGTTGTATCTCATATCACCCTCGATCACATGGAAATTTGTTTCTTAAATAGTCCGGGCTACATTTACTAGCAAGATGATTTCACCTTTAGTAGTTTCACTTGCCATGTTGAAACCATCGAGGACTCGAGCTGCGGGCACAATCTGATCCTGCAAATCGAGTTACTCCACGAACCTCGATCGAATAATGTTGGCCGAGCTTCCTGGATAAATTAAAACACGTTTAACCTGAATTTTATTCATAAGAATAGAGATTATCAGTGCATCATTGTGGGGTTGTGATATCCCTTATGCTTCCTCGTCATTGAAAGACGTGGTTCCTATTGGAACATAGCCTCGAGTTCATTTTTCCCTGGTGATCGACATCTTGGTGCGCTTGAACACGGGTTCCTGCAGAATTTCGACCCCACCAACGATCATGTGAATCACATGCTGTGGTTCTTCATGTTTGCGTCCCTGTCTCTGAAGTGATTTTTAGCTCGGTCGCTCAAGAATTCTCGAAGGTGGCCCTCGTTGAATAGACTGGCTACCTCCTCCCTTAGTTGTCTGCAGTCTTTGGTTCTATGACCATGAGTACCATGGTATTTGCATATTTGATTAGGGTTCCATTGTGCTGGATAGGTCTATATGGGTCTAGGTCATCTAGTATCCTTGATTCGCCCAATGGCTGATATAATACCTGAGGCGTCGATGCTGAAGTTAAGTTCTAATAGTCGTGGTGCTTTTGTGGGATCGACATGTTTATCGAATCCACTCTTACTCATGAGCCCTCGAGAGCTCTGTCCTCGATCATTCCTTTGATCATTTCGAACGTGGTTCTGCCCTAGACTGTTGTTTCTATGATCTGCGTCGTATGGTTGATACCGATCTTTGTTCTATCGGGGTTCTCTGACGATGTCCCTTTGAACTATACTGACTGGTCTGTTTGGATAAACGGAACCGGAAGGGGTCCCCAACTGATCATCCTCAACCCTGATCTTTGACTGGTACTAATTATGCACATCGGCCCAGGTCGCGGCTGGATACTCAATTAAATTCTGCTTTAGCTACTGTGATGCTACCGAACTTTGTTCGTTCAACCCTTGAGTAAAAGCTTGGACAACTCAATCATCTATGACTGTGGGTAGGTCCATGTGTTCCATATGGAACCTAGATACGAATCCCCTTAACATTTTGTTGTCTTATGTTTCACTTTGAAGAGGTCAAACTTCCTAGTCATGACCTTTATTACCCTGGCGTGTGCTTTGACGAGGAGTTTGCAATCATGGAAAAGGAATCAATGGAGTTGGTGGCAGGTTGTGGTACCATATTATCGCCTCATTTGATAAAGTTTCCCCAAATTTCTTGAGCATAACGGACTCAATCTCGTCATCCTCTAAGTCATTCCCTTTTATCGTGCATGTATAGGAAGTGACATGCTCATTAGGATCGGCGGTCCCGTTACACTTGGGAATTTATGGCATGCGGAATTTCTTCGGGATGGGCTTCGGAGCTGCACTTGGGAGAAAGGCTTCTGCACGAACTTCTTCGAATCCAAACCCTTTTAGAATCGGTGGTGCCCATTGTATTTGGTCAACTCGGGAGTTGTATGTTTCTACCTTTTTGTCATTAGCCTCGATTTTCTTTTCTCCTGATTCGATTCGCTTTGTGAGATCCTATAGCATTTTCATGATGGTGGGGTCAGTCCCCGATTCGTTGGCGTTCGCTCTCCGGTACTAGTTCGGTCATGTGAACAACTTCAAGTGAGGGATCAGGCTCTGCTTTACTCGGAGCCCGGTTCTGGTTTTGAAGTTGCTCTATGGCAACATGTTGAGCTTGCAGCATTTCAAATATCAATTGAAGACTAACTCCACCGTCTTCGCTGCCCTGTGCATCTTGACCGGTTGGTCGAGCTTCTCTGTGGACGCTTGTTTCGGGGTTGACGCCCAAATTGGCATTTAGGGAGACGTGGGAGCTGACGTCGACGGGGTCTGCAGTCGATACTCCCTCGACACTGACCTGAGGTACTTCGACCCCTGGGGCGGCTACATTGTCATTTTCCCCATGGAAACCGAGGTTGTTGTCAGCATGTGTGAGTACTGCTTGTAGGTTTGACATGTTTATATTGAAATAAAAAATACTTAGGAGAACAAGCGTAAAGCAGCGTGTGTTATCGAAATCAGTATTAAATAATCACTATTATCTTAGCCCCACGATGGGCGCCAAACTGTTTACCTTTAAAATTGGATAACAATTAAATTGTAATGTGGTTTTAAGGACACATGATTTCACCTAATAACAATTGATAAATATGATGATTAATAACAGAAATTGATAATAAAATAAAGCAAACCAGTGTTGAAATGCAATTCAGCCCTCAAGCTAATGTGCCCTCGAACTGACTGATACTATAGTAATGAAATATATAAAACAAACTGATGAATAAGAGAGTATAAGCTAAAGAGAGTGTTATATTGATTTGATATGTGAGAATAATGTGTATTACAAATGATTATAACCCCTCTTTATATAGTAGAGAAATTCAACTTATGGTACAACTCTAATTAAAGAAGAAAATCTCATGATTAGCTAAATAGCCGTTCTTGATTTGATCCGTTCTGAGATTTCCACCATGATCTTCAACCAGTCACGGATATCTTGCCTTTCATTTGTTGTCCTATCTTCGGTCTTGCTTGATGTCAACCTTGTCTGGTCTCGATTCTTACTGGCCTCGATCTCGGCAGGTGATCACGCTCAATTATGTTTTATAAAAAGACTAAGCGGGCGCTGCAAATATAATCTGAGTATTTCGCCCAGAGTCGAATCCCACAGGGAATTAACCTATCAATTATAGTTATTAGACTCACTTGATTCTTCGTAATCAACTTCCCAAAGGTTGAGAATAACAATTTGTTGGTATTTGTACTCACTAAACTGAATGAAATTAAGTAAACTGAAAGAGAACTAATACAAATGCGAGAAGGATCTAAGGTTATAGTTTCCCCCACTGATGAAATCCCATCTTGTATATTTCCTATCGTTTAGACTAATTATCTCTATCAATCATGAGCACGTTTGCTACCATAAATCTCTATCGAGCACTTACGATAATTTACTAGAGCACTCTCTCGAGTTACACTAGCTAGCTTTTGTTACAGCTCACTTTAGATTGCACCCAATATATCGTTATTTCTAATCCAACCTTTAAACCCTCGGTTATGGATCCCTCATATACTTTGGGAGTGGTGTTGTCCAGCAACTACCTAAATATGCACTCTCTCTCGAGCAGATACATACTAAATAGGCACAGCTAATTGAGGGCCCTTCAATCAACTACAATCAGAACTTAGTTGAACAAATAGAGATTGAAACCAAGCAAACTATATTAATATAACAAGATGTTCATCCTCAACGGGTTCCACCAAAACCTTAGACTAAATAGATTATCTACTCATAATTGTACTGAAAATAACAACAGAAGAATTCATCAACAATGGCAAAACTACAAGGAAAAGAGATGAGAATGGATGCCCAATTGCCCTCCTTGCCTCTTGCCTTTGCTTTTCTTGAACAAGACTCTAAACCTGATTAAATCTCTCTTTTGGGAGAGTTGAACCTTATACAGGTTAAGTGGAATTGCCCCAAACTTCCAATTTTACCCCTTGAAAATAACATATACGACTGGACCGGCGCGCCCGCTCTAGTCGACGTGCTACTGGGCGCGCTAATGGCCTTCCATTTTGCCTGGGATCACTGGACTAGCGTGGTCGCGCTAATGGGCGCGCTAAGACCGCGCTAATGGGATTATATTCTATCTCTGGCATCTGGACTAGCGCGACAACGCTAGTGGACACGCTAAGGCCGCGCTAATGGACTTGTAATCTGTCCTAGCAAATTTCTTCATTCTTTTCACACTTTAAATACTCCAAGGGGTCTTTCTCCTTCAATTTGGCTCCAAACACCACCCTAGGTCCTTATAAAAGCACTTTGCTCATGCGAAACATAAAATTGACATTTAGAGCCATTTTAACATCATTTAACGTTCCTAAGATAGTGAAGCATCATTAAGTTGGAATACAAATATCACTAAACTACGTGAATTTAGCCTATTATCAACACCCCACACTTAAATCATTGCTAGTCCTCGAGCAATCCACTATACTCTACAAAGGTTTTTTTCTTTCATGAAGCATTTCCCAAATGTGTCACACCACGAACATATTACAAGAGTTTTTCCTAGCAATGTAACATCTATGCCTCAAGAGTCGACTCTCACGTGCCATGCAATATTCTCATTTTCTCAAAGTACTATAAGTAGAGGTCAAGACTTACCTTTCCGTCATAAATCAAGTGCCCTCACATCACACATGAGAGTAGTTCCACAAGAATAATATTAAGACAAGTAGGAACTCAAATAGAAACAATTCACTCACCCTCAGAAAGAACATTCATATGCCACAAAGATGCACCATATGCTTGCTCGTAGTGTATTACTCTACTAATCGAGCACATTCAGTCTAAGATCAATTAGGTCTTCATTTGGTTGTAATGTTGGCTAAGGGACGAGTAAGATATATTTAGATATAGTGACTAACATCCCTAAGCACTTTTAATACAATTACTTTAGCGTTCAGACCATTCTTATGCTCGGCCAGAATTTCCACCATACTTTTCTTTACTTTTATTTATATTTACCCCAAACTCCATTAGGTGTAATTTTATCCAGTCACCACTCATCAAGGACTGCATTTATTCATCGTCCTTTTTCTCCTTTTTTTTTCTTTTTCTAAGTGGCGTTTATCCTTTCATTTTTTTTAAATCCTTGCACCTTTCTTTCTATTTCTTTGATTCCACTCAAAAACCAAACCACCACCCCACACTTTAACTTTTACATATTCTCTAACAATTCAAGTGCTCATGGGAGGTACAAGGTTCAAACATACAGGCCATTCAACCAATTGGGTACGGTTTGTAATGTGGTTGCCAAAGAAACAGTCTTATAGGCTCAATAAGGTTAACTATGATAGATTACAATCAGGTGGTTATAATTTATATCTGGCTTATCAAAGAAATGCCTATATCACTTCTAAGACTGAACGAAGCTACTATTTCGCTTTGCAAACACACAGGGCAAGTTCTAGGCATCACATGTGGATACAGAATACAAAACAAAATACCTCACACACATATGGCACATAATTCACTCCAGATTGGTTCATTAAGACACTTCACCGAGCATTCAAGTCAATTAAAACATACAAAAGTAAGGCATTCTGCAAGAATCAACAACTGAGCCTAAGCGTCACACTCTAGGGTCATTTGTGCTTGGGTGTGACAACACGAAGGGATGCTTCTCCTATTTCAGCTCATCGCCCCTAAACATCTAACAACTAAAAACAAAACAAAATAAACCAAAAACTACCTATACTCGGTTCAAGAAAAACCCTTGGAAAATAACCGCAGTCAAAAGAAAAACCAAGGGGGAGTTGCTACACTACCTAAAAAAAAGAACTTTTTTGTGTGTTTTCTTTTAGACTAACTTCCCTCAAGAAAACTGCCTAAGAAGTCCGTCATTAGGAAGAGTCCACTAAATTTTTCTATTTTTTTTTATGGTCGACTTAGACCCTCAAGAACCTCGTCGAAAGGATCCGTCGTCGGGCCAAGACGACTTAATATTAATTACACTACCACTGCAAAAACAAACTCACATGAAAATAATGAACAACAACTAACAATTATGATAACTCACAAGAGAAATAAAGAAAATAACTACCAATTTTTTTTCTCTACACATATACATGTACAAGGGAACCTTCCCCCCACCCCACACATAAAATAAGAACATTTCCTCATGGAAATCAAAGTAAATAGAGAGGTAAGGAACTTACCTGAATGCTCAGTCATGGTCGAAGACAGTCCTTGGATCAAGATGACAAGCGCGAACCAGGACTCGGAGCCAACCCGTGATTTTCTTGTCAGATTTTCTTCTGCTGGGTAGCTACAACATCAACTCGCGCCCCCAGGTCGGTGACCGAAGTGTGCAGTTCCACCATGTCCTGCTCCAGGTGGTCCAGCCTATAAATCTGACGGGCTCTAGACGGGGCCCTCCACCTCAGCATCCTGCGCTTGACTGGGTTGCTCCTCCTCCATCTGTTCATGCTCCTCCTCCACATGTTGTTGTGGTTCCTTCTCAGCTTCCTCATCTAATTCATTCTCCTCATCATCATCAACGGCCATTTCTTCCTTACCAATTGTGACTTTATCAGCTCTGAAGGCGTACGTCGTTGGCACTCTGCCATCGACCGCCAAGTTCCCTCGCACTCCAGCTGCAAGGCACAATCTGGTGACTAGAGATGGGAAGAAGAAACCATATCTCTGAACCTTACAGCGGACGAACATCTCCTCATGCATAAGCCTGGCCATGTCAAAATCGCGGCCCGTCATGAAGCACCAGATTAACCATCCGCGAGGAATGTTCACCTCCTAGGTGTTGTGGGATGGGAGTAGGCGGTTGTTAATCAGGTAGAGCCAACATTTAGCCTTAAAGGTGAGGGCTGAAGAGTGAAACTTCTGCACATACTTGTACCATTTTATCTCGGCATTCGGAGCACAAATGGTTGGGAGGAACGTATCCCACTGAGTATAGCGCCGACCATCTGCTTCATAGCCATCCTCGTACATATCCACCGGGCCTGGCAACCGGTAGAACGTCCGAATGGCCTCCACAGAGGCGTTTACCTGCTTCTTCCTCACCGTGACCACATGATTGTTGTGTTCTGGGTAGTTCGCATAAAATTCCCTTACTATCATGGAATTAGCCTCATCGGGCTCTTCAAAAACACATCTAATCTCCTCCGCATTAACTCACTATACATTCTTTGGCAGTAACGCCGGAGTGAGTCAATGTCTATGCCACGTTCAGGTATGGCTGCCTTAGATTCCTTTGCTGCGAACCTATCCCGAGCCTTAGCGGATACAAATTTATTATTGTTGAAAGGTCGAGTGTCAACAGACTTCTCTGGCCTTCCGGAAGAAGGACCTGCTTGTCTGCCTGAAGAAGAGCCGGTGGATTGACGCTTTCGGGGAGCCATTATACCTACAACAAAAACACATCATCAATTTAGCACCAACGAGGTGACCCAATGTGGTTACTCAGACTTCACCTTACGCTTGGTCACAATAACTATCCTTCATTGAGGCATTTACACAAACACATGGTGGGCATTATTCACCTGAGCCTCCATTTGACAAGTTGAATCCCCAATTTCCACCACAATTTCCTAAACATCACCTCAATTAAATAAAGACATACCACACCCCCAAATACTATCACCCACCAGTACGTAGCCTACACTACCAAGTATTTCTACTAACAAAGAATAAAAACTACAACTTTTAACAAAAGAAAAGAGAAAAAACGGCTGAATTAAAAACGGAAAAGAGAGAGACTAGAGAAGAAGACTCATACCTGTGGTGTAAGGAGTGAGAAATGTGAGAAGTGTATGGGAGGGTTCTTGAGTGTCTTGAGCTTGATAGGGAAGAAGGGTTCTTTTGCTTTTGTTTTACTTTGTTTAGGAGAAGGGAGGAGAAGGGTTTGAGAAGNGGGGGGGGGGGGGGGGGGGGATTATGTTATATCGTGGGTAAAAATTAAAATTAAAACATTTATATATATATATATATATATATAACTTACCTGTCACGACGTGACTAGCGCGGTCACTAGCGCGATCGCGCTAGTGGCGAGCACTTGAGGCAGAACATAAGTCCATTAGTGCAGTCACTAGCGCGCTCAGTAGCGCGACCGCGCTAGTGGCGATAACTTGAGGCAGAACATAAGTCCATTAGCGCGCTCAGTAGCGCGGTCGCGCTAATCTAGGCCTCACAACACTTTGTTTTTTTTTCCTGACTTTTGCCCGCGCACACCTGCATATGTTAGTACTTACAACAATTTAACTATTCATCATCTACTCTATAAACACTATACGTTGGGTTGCCTCCCAATCAGCGCCTTAGTTCATGTCGTGGCACGACAATTACAACAAGTCAATGGGTTGCCTCCCATGAAGCGCCTGATTTAACATCGCGGCACGACGCAGAATAAGCGCATTTATGGCTCGCTCGACCTCTGAGGTTCATCAAGAAGCACCACACACTTCCTTGTTCTCGTCCATCCTCATATACGGTTTCAATCTCTGCCCATTAACTCTGAAGGTGTTGGCACCTTCTTCCGAAACAATCTCTACGGCACCTGAGGGAAACACTTTGACCACACGAAATGGTCCAGACCATCGGGACTTGAGTTTACCCGGAAAAAGTCTCAATCTGGAGTTATAGAGCAGAACCATTTCTCCGGGTTTGAAGTTCCGGTCCACAATGTTCTTATCATGTAACCTCTTCATTCTCTCTTCATACAACCTCGTGCTTTCAAATGCAAGATATCTGAATTCATCCTACTCACGCAGTTAAGTGACTTGACTTGTGCCCGCAGTATCCATATCCATGTTTAGCTGTTTTAGTGCCCACCATGCTCGATGTTCCGGTTCTACCGGCAGGTGACAGGCCTTTCCGAACACTAACTTGTATAGCGACATACCAATTGGCGTTTTGAATGCGGTTTTGTATGCCCATAGTGCTTCATCAAGCTTTTTCGCCCAATTAGTTCTTGTGGCGTTCACCGTTTTAGTCAGCACACTCTTGATTTCTCGATTTGACACTTCAACCTGCCCACTCGTCTGAGGGTGATAAGGGATTGCCACCTTGTGGCACACATCGTACTTAGCTAACAACTTTTTGAAGGCACGGTTGCAGAAATGAGTGCCTCTGTCACTGATGATGGCCCTTGGAGTCCCAAAACGGGTGAATATATTTTTCTTCAAGAATCCCACCACCACCCTTGCGTCATTGGTGGGGAGTTCTGCAACTTCCACCCATTTGGACACATAGTCTACAACAAGAAGTATATATTTATTGTCGTACGAGCTAACGAAGGGGACCATAAAGTCAATCCCCCATACATCAAACACCTCGACCTCTTAGATCGGGTTCATGGGCATCTCGTGGCGACGGGATATGTTCCCCGTCCGTTGACACTCATTGCAGCCCTTTACCCATTGGTGGGCATCTTTGAACACAGTTGGCCAGTAGAATCTGATCTCTAGAACCTTGGATGTTATTCGAGCTCCTCCAAAATGCCCTTCATACGTTGATGTGTGACATGCCTGCAAAACAGAGAATTGTTCTATATCAGGGACGCACCTCCGAATCATATTGTCAATATAGATTCTAAACAGGTGAGGTTCATCCTAGTAATAATAGCGGCAATCACGATAAAATTTTTTCTTTTGGACAAATGAGAGTTCATAGGGCTCAATACCACTGGCCAGGTAATTTGCAATGTCTGCATACCATGGCACCTCCTCCATGCTCGTGGCGAGTAGCTGCTCGTCTGGAAAGGTTTCCAGAATATCCTCTGCTTCTACTACGTTATCAGCGCCTTCAAGTCGCGAGAGATGGTCCGCGACTTGGTTCTCCGTGCCCTTGCGGTCACGAATCTCTAAATCGAATTCTTACAGTAGCAACACCCAACGAATTAGGCGCGTCTTGGATTCTTTCTTCTCAATCAAATACATGAGGGCAGCATGATCAGTATAAACAATCACCTTCGAGCCGATCATGTATGATCTGAACTTGTCAAAGGTGAACACTACTGCCGACATCTCCTTTTCAGTCACCGTGTAGTTCAACTGAGCACCACTCAATGTCCTACTCGCGTAGTAGATTGGGTGCATTATCTTTTCCTTTCGCTGTCCTAACACCGCTCCCACTGCGTAATCACTGGCATCACACATGAGCTTGAATGGTTGCTCCCAGTTGGGAGCAACAATGATCGGGCCCGTGACTAGCTTCTTTTTCAACTCCTCGAAAGTCACCCTGCAATCATTAGAAAACACAAAAGAGTTATCTTTTTCAAGCAACTTACATAGGGGGTTGGCTATTTTGGAGAAGTCTCTGATGAATCGCCGGTAGAACCCAGCATGCCCAAGGAATCTCCTTATCGCTTTAATCGATGTGGGAGGTGGGAGCTTTGAAATCACATCTACTTTGGCACGATCCACCTCAATTCCTTTGTTCGACACTAGGTGCCCCAAGACTATCCCCTCTTGTACCATGAAATTGCACTTTTCCCAATTAAGCACAAGGTTCGTCTCAGTACACCGCCTCAATACTCGAGTCAGATTTGCCAAGCACTCATCGAATGAATTCCCCACCACTGAGAAATCATCCATGAATACCTCAATTATATCCTCGACCGTGTCAGTGAATATGGCCATCATGCACCTTTGAAATGTGGCAGGTGCATTGCATAAGCCAAAGGGCATCCTTCTTAATGCAAAGATCCTGTAGGGACAAGTGAATGAGGTCTTTTCTCTGTCTTCCGGGGCAATGGTAATTTTGTTGTACCCCGAGTACCCGTCCAGCAAACAGAAGTGAGACCTCCCTATCAGTCTGTCGAGCATTTGATCGATGAAGGGAAGTGGGAAGTGATCTTTACGGGTGGCAAGATTTAATTTTCTGTATTCCATGCAAATTCTCCAGCCGGTGACGGTCCTTGTGGATATCAGCTCATTGTTGTCATTTTTTACAACCATCATGCCACCCTTTTTAGGTACACATTGTATTGGGCTCACCCAGTTGCTTTCAGATATGGGGAAAATAATTCCCGCATCGAACCACTTTATGATTTCCTTCTTCACCACTTCCTTCATGTTTGGGTTCAGCCGCCTCTGGTGCTCCCTGGAAGGTTTGTGCCCTTCTTTCATCATAATTTTGTGCATACAGAACGCCGGGTTGATCCCCTTTATGTCTGCCATGGTCCAATCAATGCCCATCTTACACTCTGTGAGTACCTGTAATAGTTGCTTTGCCTGCACATCTAGTAAACTGGATGAGATCATAACGGGTAAAGTAGAATTAGGTCCAAGAAATGCGTACTTGAGATAGGCTGGCAGTGGCTTCAACTCCAGATTGGGTGGCTCCTCAACAGATGGCTTGGCTGGCGGATTTTCTCTCTTTTCTGAATGTAGGGGCTCAAATTCGAGTGCCCTCGACCAAACACTTTTTCGGTCAAGCGCTAATACCCATTCTGCTAATTCTTCCCCATTTACCTCACCCAAATTCATCAAACATGCAGCAAGGGGGTCCTCAATAGTTAAGGACTCATCGTCTTCCTCCACTATCACATCCACAACATCAACAAGAGAACAATTGGCGAACTCACTTGGTCGCCTCATGGATTTCTGCACATTGAATGTGATTTCTTCATTGTTCAATCTCATCTTAAGCTCTTCAGTTTCACAATCAATGAGGGCTCTTCCAATGGCCAAGAATGGCCTTCCCAAAATTATAGGAATCTCTTCATCCACTCTGCAGTCCAGTATCACGAAATCTGCAGGGAACACAAATTTCCCTATTTGCACCAATACGTCATCCAGAATGCCTGACGGTCTTTTTACCGTCATGTCTGCCAGTTGAAAAAACATAGAGGTTGGTCTAGCTCGACCAATCCCCAACCTCTTGTATATGGCCAGAGGCATACGATTAATGCTGGACCCTGAATCACACAGTGCCTTTGCAAAGGCAAAATTTCCAATGGTGCAGGGAATTGTGAAACTCCCTGGATCAGATAGCTTTTCCGCAATTGGTCGGGTCACAACAACACTGCAAGTCTGAGTAAGTGTCATTGTGGCCAGGTCTTAGAATTCAAATTTTTGGGACATTAAGTCCTTCATCATTTTGGCATAACCAGGCACCTCCTTCAGAGCATCAATCAAAGGAATGTTTACCTGTATTTGTTTCAACATGTCCAAGAACTTTTTATATTGCTCATCCTTCTGATACTTAGCCAGCCTATGTGTAAATGGTGTTGGAGGTCTCTTCTTCCCAGTGAGTTGGGATTTTTCTTTTTCAGCCACCACCTCAATTATCGGTTCTTGGGTTGGCTCCACTTCTTTCTCGGCCTCGAGCTGTGTGCTGGGTTCTCCTTGTGCAGGCTGCACTGTCACCTCAGTCAATTTTGTTGACTCATCAAATTCAATAGGCACTGATATCAGTGTCTCAAGCTGTCTTCTTTCTTGAGCTCTTTCCTGCTCCAAGTCTAAGTCTCTGCCATTGCGTAGACTCACTGCCATTAGCTGCTTAGGACCATGATCCTTAGGATTTACCTGAGTGTCTGCAGGCAATGTCCCCTGAGGACGATTATTCAAGGACATCGAGATTTGGCCCATTTTTCACTTCAATGTTTTTAATAGCTGACTCGTGTGCATCTACTCTTTCGCTTATTTTTGCAGTTGACCCAATGACATGTTGCATAATTTCTTCAAGTATGGAAAAACTATCTTCTTGTCTACCACCATGCTGCTGCTGAGGAGGGTGATAGTCCTGTTGCTGATGATGATTCTGATTATTGTACCCCTGTGGCCTTTGGTAAGGCGCCACATTTCCCTGAGGCCGCATGGCTCCCATGTTTCCACTGTTGTGTTGCTGTTGAGGGGGCCGGTATAATTGATTTTGTTGGCTCCAATTCTATCCACCCTGTCGCTGACCTCCATAATTCGACACATAGTTCATATTTTCAGGGTAGTGATGATGGTCACATTCAGCATTCCACTGATTACAAGTGGCTGACTAATGCAAGATGTGCATAAGCCCCCATTGGTTGTATCCACGATATGTACCTACTATTTTTGCCCTGATTCCTCCACCCTTTTAGTTAGTATGCTCATCTGTGTTATCAAGGTGGCTACATTCTCAGCAAGAGTATTGGATGGGTCGAAGGGCACTGAGTGAACTACATGAGTAATGGGAGCATTCCTGGTTGTCCACCCCGAATTCTGCGCCATTTTATCAAGCAGGATCTGACTTTCTCTCCATGTTTTTCTCAAGAATGCTCCACCAGCTGAAGCATCTACATTTTCCTTTACGGTATCCGCCAGACCTATATAAAAACGCTGCCCCAACATCTGCTCTAGAATACCATGGTGCAGAAAGATAACCAACATTCCTTTAAATCGTTCCCATGTTTCATGCAATGTTTCAGCTGGCTTCTGTCTGAAGCTCAAGATTTCATCAATTTGTTGAGCTGTCTTGTTGGGTGGATGGAATTTGTTCACGAACTGCTTAACTAACTCCTCCCATGTGGTAATGGAATTAATGGGGAGCGAGTTTAGCCAAGTCTGGGCTGCTCCTGTCACTGAGAATGGAAACAACAACAGTTTTATCGCTTCCTGAGTAACGTTTGGCTGCCTCTGAGTCTTGCAAATTGACAGGAAATTCTTTAAATGCTTTTGGGGGTCCTCAATGTATGACCCTGAAAATAGTCCCTTGTTCTGCAGCAAGTGCAACATATTATTTATAATCTGAAAGGACTCAGCCTGTATCTGAGGGACTAGTATCGCAGTGGCCTAATTCTCCGCCGTGGGTTGTGCCCAATCACATAAAGGAGCCTCTGGCACAAGAGGTGCCACTATCTGCGCAACTGGGTCTACCACGTCGTCCCCATTGTTGTTCCTGTTGTTTAGATTTCCATGTCAGGTTCAAGTTGTTCAATTGATGGTTGTTGTTTACTTTTGCCGATTGGCCCGGTTCAAGGCCTTGAAAACTTTCTTGGGGTCTGATAAGGCTTCAAATACTTCACCGGTTCTCGATGAGTTTCTAGGCATGCACCTGTACAACCGAGTTAGCAAACGTTAACATTTCAATATATAGATGAAAAATTGAAGAAAATTGACTATACTTTAGAATTTTGTATTTCTTCAAACTGTAATTGATAACACCGTTAATTCCCCGGCAACGGCGCCAAAATTTGATCACGCTCAACTATGTCTTATAAAAAGACTAAGCGGGCGCTGCAATATAATCTGAGTATTTCGCCCAGAGTCGAATCCCACAGGGAATTAACCTATCAATTATAGTTATTAGACTCACTTGATTCTTCGTAATCAACTTTCCAAAGGTTGAGAATAACAATTTGTTGGTATTTGTACTCAATAAACTGAATGAAATTAAGTAAACTGAAAGAGAACTAATACTGAGTTGTAAACAAAGGCGAGAAGGATCTAAGGTTATAGTTTCCCCCATTGATGAAATCCCATCTAATATATTTCCTATTGTTTAGCCTAATTATCTCTATCAATCATGAGCAAGTTTGCTACCATAAATCTCTCTCGAGCACTTACGATAATTTACTAGAGCACTCTCTCGAGCTACACTAGCTAGCTTTTATTACATCTCAATTTAGATTGCACCCAAGATATTGTTATTTCTAACACAAACTTTAAACCCTCGGTTATGGATCCCTCCTATACTTTGGGAGTGATGTTGTCCAACAACTACCTAAATATGCACTCTATCTCGAGTAGATACATACTAAATAGGCACAGCTAATTGAGAGTCCTTCAATCAACTACAATCAGAACTTAGTTAAACAAATAGAGATTGAAACCAAGCAAACTATATTAATATAACAAGATGTTCATCCTCAACGGGTTCCACCAAAACCTTAGACTAAATAGATTAGCTACTCATAATTGTACTGAAAATAACAACAAAAGAATTCATCAACAATGGCAAAACTACAAGGAAAATAGATGAGAATGGATGCCCAATTGCTCTCCTTGCCTCTTGCCTTTGCTTTTCTTGAACAAGACTGTAAATTTGATTAAATCTCTCTTTTGGGCGAGTTGAACATTATATAAGTTAAGTGGAATTTCCCCAAACTTCCAATTTTACCCTTGGAAAATAACACATACGACTGGACTAGCGCGTCCGCGCTAGTCGGCGCACTACTGGGCGCGCTAATGGCCTTCCATTCTGCTTGGAATCGCTGGACTAGCGTGGTCGCGCTAATGAGCGCGCTAAGACCACGCTAATGGGATTATATTCTGTCTCTGGCATATGGACTAGCGCGACCGCGCTAGTGGATGCGCTAAGACCGCGCTAGTGGACTTGTAATCTGTCCCAACAAATTTCTTCGTTCTTTTCACACTTTAAATACTTCAAGGGTTCTTTCTCCTTCAATTTGGATCCAAACACCATCCTAGGTCCTTATAAGCGTACTTTGCTCCTGCGAAACATAAAATTGACATTTAGAGCCATTTTAACATCATTTAATGTTCCTAAGATAGTGAAACATCATTAAGTTTGAATACAAATATACACTAAACTACGTGAATTTAGCCTATTATCAGCAGGTACCTCGAATCCCAAACTCGGTACCTTATCCTCGTGCCTCGGTCTGATCTACTACGGGACTGATCTTCGATACATCTCCCTGGTCTTGGTTAATCAGTAAAATCGGGTGAGCCCCAATGCATCCTCTCCATATATCCACTAACTCCCTCATCCTTGCCGCACCTCACACCCCCTTCGTTGCAAACCACCATATCCTTCCATCACTCCTCTACTCACCCATGCTCCAACAACGACCTCGACCTCCAAACTTCACCACCCACCCACCTTTTTTTTCTTTTCCTAGCATTTCCCTAAATTCTATTTAAATATTTCTAGGATAATATTTTTTGCTTACTAAAAAAATATCAAAAACTAAGTAAGGAAATTATCTATTCTTCAGGAAAATATTTTCCTTATACCACATGTTGAGTGTGTATTTTGCTGGTTATTTCTTAATTTATAAATTTAATCGTTGAACGAAAACATGTTTTGACCTGGTCACTCAATATGTTTAATATTCTCAAACAACAATTCCTCGCCAAACACAGTCCATTAATGCTTTTGGTCTCTTAATCGAAACAATAAATATAAATCTAAAAGAATTAAGAGATGATTTCTATTATGTTGAACGAATTAAATTTACCTAAACGATTAGGTTGTAATATGTAAAGGCAAAGAAAAAAGAATACTTAAATTACTCGAGAATAATTTTTCGAAAACAACCTCTCTACTACGTAAGACAATCTGTCTACATATTATCCTCCCGGACCTCACTTGTGAATTTCACTAGATTGTTGTTGTAAATTACACAAGTATTTTTTTCTTATAAAAGAAACAAATAAAGGTTGACAAGGGGCCAAATCTGTAGTTTAATTGAACCTAGAGGACTACCAATACAATTTCCACCACAAAAAAGCAAAAAAGCGAAAAAGAAAGAAGAAAAAAAAAAGGCAAGTTCTCTCCAATCTAAAACCCTACGTCCTCCTCCATTCTTCTTCAAACCCTACCATTCCATTCACCCCGCCGTATCTCTCCACAGAAACAAAAAACAAAATCATATCGAGTAATGGCAAGTAGTGCAGAGCCTAAATTGGAGAAGAAAGAAGTAGAAGAGGAAGTAGTAGAAGAAAACCCAAATGCTGCTGCAGATGATGAAGACACTGGTGCTCAAGTTGCTCCAATTGTGAGGCTGCAAGAAGTTGCTGTCTCCACTGGTGAAGAAAATGAAGACGTTCTTCTTGATCTGTTAGTATCCCCTAATTTTTTATTTCACTCAAAGAGTATAGATTTGTTTATTATATTTTCCCCAAAAATAAACTTTAAGCTCGTCGAGATTGCATAAAATACCACTGTGTCTCAATAACCAATCTAGTTGGGCCGGCTATAGACTCTTTCATTTGATTGTGATTTCAAATATTTTTTAAAATTGTTTTTAAGTATTAAAAAAGCTTTTTGTAGAGTTATCTCGTACCTATGTTGCTTGAGTGTTTGCAAATATCGGGTGGAATAGTTGAAGCATGCCACCATATGACTAAAATATATTTTTAAGTATGATGCATAATTATATTACTACTTTTTATGTCATTTTTATGTATGTAATCTTGTTCCAAAAGTTCAAGGAAAGTGAATTGAGTTTATTCTTGCCAAACCCCATTTAAAATTTTGGTGAACTATCCCTTTTGCGAAGCAAAAAGAGAGAATGATGATTGTTTGTGAATGTTTGTGATTGTAATTGTGACGTGGTTGCTTGTGGGTATTGTAGGAAGTCAAAGTTATACAGATTTGATAAGGAAGGGAATGCATGGAAAGAGAGAGGTGCTGGGACTGTGAAGCTTCTCAAGCACAAAGAAACTGGAAAGGTTAGGCTTGTCATGAGACAATCCAAGACACTGAAAATCTGCGCCAACCACTTGGGTCAGAATCTTTCTTTCTCGTTTTGTTTTGTTTTTCTATTATGTGTTTGTGATTGTATTTATTCTGAAGTGTTGTTTGATAATCGTTTGTGTAGTCCTTCCTACTATGTCGATTCAAGAACATGCTGGAAATGAGAAGTCTTGCGTGTGGCATGCTGCTGATTTTGCTGATGGGGAACTAAAAGAGGAGACTTTTTGCATTCGTTTTGCTTCAATTGAGAGTGAGTACTCTGTTTATGCATCTTTTGGATTTTATTGTTCTGCTTTTAACTAAAAGATGCTTTTCGAGTAATTTTTCTTCTTTGTATTTGATGTCTGCCTACCACGCGAAAGTGCTTTGGATAGGATTGTCATATGCTATTTTATGTGTTCTATGTCAAAAGGTGATTTATCAAGTGCCAGATGAAAAATGAAATAATTTAACACAGAAACTGGGTCACCACTTAAATCACATGCAACCTCCTTTTGTAGGCGTTGAGATTGGGGAACCTCTAGTTTAGAGTGCCCTAATTTGCATTTAAAGACATTAATACATTATTAGTAATGAATTAAAATGGTTCCAAATGAAATGGATATAGAGGGTTCCTATTGATGAGTCCAGCTAGTTTGTGTTTGATGTGTTAGTAGTTATTCTATGCTACCTTTTTTTTTGTAACAACATTGGAGTAAATCTAGAGTGAGATTACTTATAAAAGAGAGAAAACAGTAGCAAGTGTAAAACCATGATTTTCTACTTTCTAATGCGAACAGATTTTTGCATTGAATATCCAAATGTAAGGGTGTATTACATGATAGTACCAGGAGAATTATGTCTGGTAGAGACCAATGTGTGTAGTTTATATCTTCTGTTATTTGGAGATAGACTGGGATATGGTTTGAAGAGTGAAATAGCATAGCTATTCTCAAAAATGGTGTTTGGGAATTGGTACTTGTACGGGTTTAGGTGCTGATTAGAGTTTGCCGATGAATTATGGTAATTAAGTAATGTTTATTCCACATTATAGTGATTACTGATTAATGGCTCCAACCTCCTTGTGTACGTTCATTAAACTTGATAACATTTCTTGCATGGGTTGTAAAGCTGCAACTCATCTTAAATCAACACTGCACAACTGTCTGATATTACTCAAGATTTGTAGACTAGAGTTATATGAGATAATTGGAGCGATTCTTCACATTACCTCTGGGTGCTTTAAAACCATAATATAACTTAGTTTTTATCTTGTCTCTCAGATTGCAAATCCTTCAAAGAAAAGGTTGAAGAAATTGCTGAATCTCAACAGACTAAATCTGAAGAAAGTGAAGGAGCTGCTGCTGCTGCTACTGAACTTATTGAAAAACTTAGTGTTGAAAGCAAAGATAAAGAAGACAAGGCTGAAGACAAAGAAGCCCCTGCACCTACAGAGGAAAAGGAAGATAAGAATGAAGAGAAAGCTGTCGAGAAGAATTAAATTGTTTGTATTTGTGAGTCAGGGTTTTCTTTTTTGAAAGGTTTATAGTATTCATTGTTTCTGTCTGATCCTATAGATATGATAGATATAAGCAATGTGTCTTGTGGTCTTATTTGTTTGTCTTTGTGGTGGTTTGGATTTTAATTGGGGTCTGGAGTCGAGTGCAGTTTCTTGTTTTAATGGTCTTTGATGTCTTCTTGTACTTATTGATTGTGAGTTTGAAATTTTGGTTCACAGGGTACATCACCCAGTATAAGAGAAACATGAGTCAAAACCATAGTGCTGTACTAAGGTTATTTCGTGGTATAGTTTATGTGATTTCTCCTTTGTTTGGAAAGTGGGGAAGGGATTAGGAACTTAACTTTCGTCATTTTGGTTTTTTTTTCAAAAGGAGAAAGTTGAAAGGTGAATTAATTATTTTTTGTATGGCCTCTCTTAAACTTTGTTTCAGGCAGTGAATCTGCAGGAAATTTTAACGTTGAAGCAAAGGAGCGCTTTGTTCTTTTACATTCTTTACTTTACATACCATTCCTTTAGTTCCCTGTTTACCTACCAAAGGTTCAACAGACACAAGCCAGATTCTTAGAAGGCATTGGATGATTGAAAGCCAAAATGTAAATTTTAAGGACCTTGGAGGGAATGTAAGGACAGCATGTTAACAGCCCAAGAATGTGGCTTAGCCACCAATGAAGTGTGAAAATCTTGAGTAAATATTCAATATCTAGGTGCAGGCTGATAAAGAAAGGCAGGTAATTTTTTCCAAATCTTGATGGACTGCAACCCGATATCGGTGGAATAGTCGAAGTGGTCGCAAGATGATCTAGACACCACTATTATATATATGTACATATAAAAATAATGATGGCATGTTATCTTTTGCATGCAATACTATGTTTTGGACTTCGGGAATGCTCTCAAGGAAGCTACTTCACCATGTCTCATTGCTTCTGCACAAAAGGTCTAACATATCACGGTCCTCGATAATGGAAAAGCCTCACAAGAAAGGGAGAAGGAATAACCAAGAGAGAAGATGGAACAGGGTATCAATATTTTCTGATCTGCTACAGATGAAAACATGAAAATACAAAGTTGAAACCTCACAGACAGATGCAGAGTTTTGCCAGTATATGGAAAAAAAAAGTACGTTGACCCCAAAAGTCGAAGACTTAATGCTTATTTCCATTAATTAAAATTTATGACCAGAATCTGCCACAAGAGAAAGCATTTGATTGCCAACCTGGGCAGCCAGGGCAATATACACCAATCAGCCTAGGTTTCTATTGCACAAATCTTCCATACAAACAGTTTTCCATGTCCTACAAATCAACGAAGTTTCTCAAACACTACTGTACACTTGCACGGTATTTCTGCAAAATGCAGAGGGAACCATCTTCAATGCTGATGAAGGGGTGAGCAACCTGATCAAATACAACAGGTGTATGCTACCTCCCCTTGTAGTTCCCTTGTCTTTTCCAATTAAACATTGGCAATATCATGGAGATATTGCATTATCAGTAGATGTTATCATCTCCATATCTTGATCTCCAGCTCCTCCTTTTCTTGCAGGATAGTCCATAGAATCACCTGCAGACATGTTAATTAGACTAATAGAAAAACAAGCTTGGTAATAAACAACATTCAAGGTAATAACACTTACTGAATATGGAATCAATAGATGGTCGTCTAGGTGATGTGTCCCTTGTAGGATCTGGGGAAAAATGAAATAAGGATGACATCACTCTCTGCAGTTAGAAGTAGACAAGGATACAACTAACTTTTTCCATTTCATATAGCAAACAGAAACATGAAAACTAAAGTATATTACTCAGTGGTAGAAGGCCTTGAAAGGGGAACAAATGACTTACCAGGAGAGTTGCGTAGTGCCTTGACAGCGTCGAAGTTTTTGTATGTATAGCCCACAAAACTTAAATCTTTGGGAGTTAATAACATCTATAAACATGAAACCCAAAGTCAGACAACTAACTTCCAGAGGCTGCAAAGAAAAATTAGCAGGACCTTATTTTGCATCGATTATTTTAACTTGAAATATTGGTAATCTTTTTATTGGTTAGGTACAAGAATACTAAGATAAATGGGACTACTGACACATAAATTTCTAGATGTCCCACAAATCATGCAGGCTGCACCAGAAACACTAAGGAAAACTTACCATCCTTTCAGAACACTTGCAAAGCTATATGCTCAAACCCATGTTTCTAGAACACTTGCACAGACACTTTTATATCCACTTTTAAATTGCATCTAGCTTTGTTTCATTATTTTATCATGTAAGGGCAGGAATCCCAGGAAATGGACATGTATTCTGAATGCGAAATGTCAATTGATGTACAAGAAACAAAACAAAAAGATCAAAATAAAATATCCATTTCACTTTTTTTCTTTCTTTTTGGCAGTAGAGATATGAGTAAAAAGATCTACTTTACTGACGATTCATAAAGCATGTTATACATGTCCAGACGGGTAAGTTTTACCCAATGTCTGTATGCAATTATGTGGTGTCAATTGGATCTATATATCTATTACTAAAGAAGAAAAAAGATATATCCTTCTCAAAAAAAGAAAAAGATATATAAAATATATAAAAAATCTACAGGCCTCAGCAGTGTATATACATAATTTAAGAGCAACTGTTTGCAATATTCAACATAGCTTGTATATATATTTTGGATAAGAGTTGATGAAAACATATTTAGATAGTTTTTTTTTTAAATGGAATCAAAACACGATACGATAGTATATTCTGAGTAGTAAACCCTTCTAAGCTTCACTCTTTTGCTCGTTGCTGCAGAATTTCAGGCAAGTGGTGGGTTAAGGATGCACATACTTTATCAGATTATTGATCATAACACTCTACCATATTCATAAGGTGCTGAAATAGATACAGAAAAGAAACACTTGGTTACTAACCTTCCGAGAAGGTCCCGAACCAGATCTTGCTGATGACGTAGCAACCATCTAAGAAGAAGTCCAGAAGGCAAGAACAAAGTTACTTACAAGGAGAAAGATATGTACAAGATAAATAAACCACTAGAAGACTATATTTGAACTAGAATAAGATCGGTGACAAAGTATAATAATCCAACTTTAGTTATGGAAGCATAAACTGTGAATCAAGCATATTCCTGCAAATAGGTAAATCAAAGATTGAAGACTGCAAGTTTGAAAATCAAACCCAAAATCCTCACCAGGAGTTGCCTTTAAAAGATGCCAGAGAACGGAAGAAGAGAGAGAAGTCTTTTTGAAAATGGTCATAAGGGGACATGTTGCAGATATAAATAAATAAACAAAAATGCACCCTCTCTAATAATTTAAACCTCAAGAAATGAGGCGATTCACACTTCAACACTGTACCAAAGTAAACAGAGATCCTAGATTTGAGTATGAATATTACACATCAACAAAATTCTGTGTGCTTGGCCTAAGAAAGAAAGTACACCCAAAGAAAATGGCATGTCGGTTCCTTTCTATTAGGTTGCCTATCTAAAGATACAAGTCAGACAGTAGATATGATTGCAAGCTGTTGCAATGACGGTTTCTTGAAGAGCGTTATCTTACTCGAACAAATAGTTAAAATCCCATGATGGTTATTGTTGTACACAACTTAGTGCGTTCCCTCAACTGAACTGTTCATTAATTCTGGGGTTGAATGGATAATATTCAAGGTAGTCGACAAGTTGTTGACATTCGAATGAGAGAACTGTGGCTATCAGATGAAATTAGGATTGAATAAGGGCCAATAAGAAAGTAAAAAATAAATTATATATATTGCCTGTCTGAGAGGGGGGGAGGGAGAGAGGGAGAGAGGGAGAGAGAGAGAGAGAGAGAGAGAGAGAGTCTGCCAACTAATTTTCGAGTAAAGAAAAATATGTGGAAATGTGACTGTCTCTGTAAAAATGAAGAAGTTGCACCAAAGTAGAGAGGCAAATTGATTCTGGGAATCATTCTTGGTTTCAGAGGATCTCCCTTCTAACACATTTTTTATATCTATTATTCTTGGAGAACTCTGGAAAATTGTTTATCTGAAACCAGTACTAATTCTTTAGCATCAATCTCTCTTATTGCTTTCCTAACTCCTTCATTTCTGCAGAATCACACATTTCCAGTCTCTTGGCCCCTTTTAAACCTAACTTCAGTGCATGCCCATAGCTATCGAGTTCAAACTTCAGCAACTCGTCGACAAAAGACGTATCTATCCAAATCAAGAAAAAGAACGACAATTGAGGAAACACACGCCGCTGAGTACGAGAATAACCAATCATGGGTTGGTGTAATTTGTTTGAGAAAAAATAGCACTTCAAGAAGCTGCCATTGTAAAAGGTTATACGCAATGCCTACTATGTGACTTGTATCTTCTGAAGGGCAACCTACATAAAGGAATAGATCTCTTAGATGAGGGGGTCTGCACACTTCACATGGTTACATAGGAAGCACATATCCTTATTCGAGTTTCACCAACGCCAATCAACAAAATATTTTTATGTACTCTGACCAAGAAAAAGAATCAAACCTGCATGTGAGAGGGTGTGATGCAGAAAACTTAACCTTTTGGATGAGGCAATTCACACATTACCAATATTCTAAGCAGACAGTGGACAGATGCCGTCCATTTTGTGAGTTAATGCAGATGGTGGGACAGTAATGCATAAATAAAATAAGAAAAATAGTACTGATAAAAGCATATAAGAAAAATACTATAGGTGTTAAAAATACATATTAGAGATTTAAAAGGATTAAAAGGGTGTACATCACTGGTAATGACTTTTCCTAATTAAAAAAAAGGAGTCCTTGACTTATGTGAAATACCTCATCAAACTTCATAAAATTTTGGGTGTCCAGCTCTCCATTAACTTCTGGTTTGAAGGCTGCTTCCATTTCATACAGCTTATCCCATACAATATCCTTGAACCAAGGATGAGCCTGATACCAGCCACTTGGAATAAATTTAACAGAGCAAACATGAAAGTTCCAGTGAAAGCAATTGAATGTAAATGATTTAAATAGTACCTTTATTTGGTTTGAACCTCCAGTGCCCAGTCTATGTTCAACATCACATAGTAACCTGCAGATAAGATCCTTTGCCTCGTGGGAGAGTTTGGCTTCTTCAGGAAATTTTAGCTGATTTCTCCAGTGCACTATCTGGCAAGCACACACATGGAGTCAGAATCTGATGGATTTGGTGATTAACAGGAGAATCCTAAAAGAAGGTTAGTTTCAACATGAAGGCAACCAGTACATTGTGGATAATACAGAAATGGGTGTCACTAATGCTAACATCTCATAGTAAAGATTGATTGTACCAGTATATCATTGTGAATACAATACATCTGCTGAGACTTCTAGGGCAAAAAGGTAGAAAAATTGAATCATTTGACCCAAACAACACAGGCTAATCTATGTGGTTAAGTACCAAGTGGAAAGGTCTCAGGTATCAACTGTGCAAGTTGACTTCCATAACACAAAAACGAAAGTTGGTTCTTACTTGGACGAAATTACATATACGAATTCTAGTTTATTCTCTGTGGACATTTTGCAACAAGTTCTTAGCATTAAACTTTTCTCTTAATCTCTATAGATTTTAACAGTGAAAGCAGCAGGGCACTTTTTGTTATCTCAGCAGCAGCAGATATCCTTATCATACAAAGAGGTAAAAAACATACATGAAGAAATGCAAGAAGTAAAAATATAGAAGCAAAGATGCTACCTTTCTGCAAGTAGTTATTGGATCATCCGCGTAGAATGGAGGGTAACCAACGAGCATTTCGTACAAAATTGCACCAAGGGACCACCTGCATGCAGTATAGCAGATAAAAGATGAGAAACAGATAAAGCACAGCATGGTTCATTTTTTATTTATTTATAGAAAATAGCAAGTAGATACTATACAATGGGTTAGAAAACAAAAGCATTTCCTGCAGTACTCATCAAACTAAAGTGAAGACATAGGGACTACATCTGTGGAAATGGTCTGGCTATCAGTGAAGTTCCACGGAATCCCAAACTTCACTGATAGCCATATGAGGGACTGGATGTGGTAGCATCAGATATCCTGCCAGGCCCAAACTATCTGCCAATTCCAGCCCCTATATCATCCCCAGAGTGGTTAAGGCATGAGGGGGGAGGTAGGTAGGTTAAGCACTGCAATTATGTTGTAAACTTAGACATAAAAGGACGAACGGCAAACCCTTCACTGATTTTTTAACTCCCTTCTTCCTTACCCCTTCCATGGCCCAGCATCTAGAAACTCTCTATTCCCTTTCCCTTCAACTTAACGTGCTCTCTCCTCCCACAGTGAACTCTTTCCAAGCCCCCTTTGCACCTGCACCAAAATCTTTCCTTCTTCTCCCATCCCTCTCCTATTCCCATTACCTGATGCAGCACCCTCCCCTGCTTACACTGATGTCCTTGCTCCTCCCTACTTCTCCTTCGCCTACCCCAACATAAGCAAGCTGCCCATAAGAAAACAGATAACCTTAGACTGCTTTCTCAGTTAGTGAGGTTATTTAACCATTCCACTACTCGTCTAGTAGGTTAAAAAAACAGATAACCTTAGACTGCTTTCTCAGTTAGTGAGGTTATTTAACCATTCCACTCCTCGTCTAGTAGGTCTTTTCTTTTTGCTGCTATATTTCTTCGTTCGCCGCTAATTGGTATTTGCTAGATTGGATTTTGTTAAGATGGACATAGAGGTACCACAAACATTTTCTGCCACTGCTTCATTTTATTATGGAGATTTCCAAATATAGAAGTATGTCAATCTTTATGGAGCAGACTGAAAAGGAAAGAGTATTTTATAAAATAAAACATAGAGAATACTGTTTTTAATTATCATTATCAGTAAATACATGCCACCACATATGTTGGAAAGCAAACTAATGAAGAGAGAAGCATAGTAGGCAATTTATTGGGAGGGAAATCCATCAATTAGTTAAATGATCAGTAAAGTCCTCTTGTCAGATTTATGCACAGGGTTTTACTATAGATATTTGTCAAATAGAGTCATCACAGCACTGACATGTATGAGCAGAGAATCCAAGTATCTTGGTGATCTATCGCAAAAAAGCTTATATAATTTCAGAATAAACACTAACCAATCGCATTCTATCCCATATCCCTTCTTCAATAGTACCTCAGGAGCAATATAGTCTGGCGTACCGACTGTGGAAAATGCCTTTTAGATAATGAAGGCAAAAATTAGTTTCAAGTACATATAAAATTTTAATACTGCTGAATAACAAAGAACTATGGTGGTCTACAATAGCAAATATTTCAATTATATGACAGTTGTCATATGCGAGAAAAGCATTATTCCATGGACTGAAATACAAGCCCATACAACTTCTGGTTCCTGCCATGGTCTGGCTTTGTATAAGTGCATATGTCCGGGAGCACTACAAAACTTAGTTCAATTATAATGCAGCAAATTGCATATTACACACATCAAATAGTTAGGTTTCAAAGGGCATAACAATAGATTCAAATAGTATTCAAATGGATATTATTTCAGCTGGAAGTACCATTAACCCAACTTTTGTTAAAACATAGATCTTTCATCGTTTAAATGAAATAGAAGAGACTTATGTCCTATGGTTTCGACATCTTTGGGCAAATTTGGCTGTCAAATTTTTGTGAACTAATTCAATTATTCACTTTTTGGTTTATTTTACTTTTTACAAGGTAAAATAATATTATTTATATGGGAAATCTCTGTATACAAGAATATGCCACCAAGTTGATAGCCTACAACAAAATATGGTTCTCTACAAAGTATCCAGTTTTCTATACAGACTGGAACCTAATGGGTGATAAAGGGGAAACTAGAAATAAGAGGTTATTCTTCATAAACACAAAATTATTCTCTACGCCAGCAGGGCCCACATAAGAGCTAGTGGGGCAACATCCTATGCTTTGCGTCTTCTCTTCCTTCTTTCACAGGCCAAGTTGAAACAAGCTTCCTTCACTATACCCGACATCATCCATTGACCATTGTACACCAACCAATTCCACTACAACTGTGTTGCCACCTTGCGTTGTATTTTGTTGATAACCATGAAATCACCTACTTATAGCTTCAACACTCGATGGATCATGGACCAATTCCTCTACCTTTCTCCACTTAGATATCAGAGTTGGTTCACCCAAAAAGTTTGAATCCGTGGTGTGCGTCTACCACTACTCTTGTCGTTCTTGTTTTCGATTAGTTCAAAAGATATTTTTATTGAACTCCGAAATAAGTTCTTTCAAATTTTCGGTCTCAGAATGGTCTATTGTACTCTAAAAATAGTTTGGTATTATTCTGGTATTAGCCCGAATATGAAGTTAAAAATAGGATTGAAGTTGCAGTGCGAAACGGTGGATTTGACACGCAAGTTAAATGGTGACAGAAATTATGCTAAAACAGATTATTTGACTTGAAGTAGGAAAATAAAATGACCAAATCAGAGAATCTTTCATGATTTGGAAGGTCCAAGTGTCTGCAATAAATAGTTTCCTTTTATTGAGTTTCTGCGTCAGCAATAATGAGTATAGTAACAGCAAAGCTGACGGCGCCTTCACTAATCAAGTGTGCTGTTGGAGAAACTCTCTCATTTTAGGAGCGTTTGCTTCCAATTTTTGCGTCAATAATTGTATAACTGTAAGCCTTATGACACAATCCTCACACAACCCAAAGGAAAAAAAAAACATATATCAGTAATACAACATACCAATTTCCTCCTGTTCATCTGCCAATGATGAAGTTGTTCACGGGGACTTTTCCACTTACTTCCGTCACGGGCATCTGGGAAGCTGCTATCTATATCCATAGGATCATCTCTATTCTCATCATCCATAGTTTCATTTTCTTTCAACGTGGATAAAGTTCTACAATCAAGAGGCTTACAGAGACCAAAATCAGAGAGCTTCATGTGACCGTTTTTGTCCAAAAGAAGGTTGTCAGGTTTGATATCTCTGAAAAAGAGAAAATGGAAAATATGAACACCAAACATCTCCCCGTAAAAGAATATGCCTCAAGAAATCTATTGCATATTTGCATCCAATATTATATAAATACATTATCTCACGTCTTAATCATCTCACAACAATAACTTTCACAAATCGGAAGTTGATGCAAGCATATACCTGTGAATGTAATTATGCTTGTGAATGGACTCTATAGCTAGGACAGTCTGCGCAATATAAAATTTAGCTACACTTTCAGACAATGTGTCTTCTCTAATGAGCAGAGTCATCATGTCACCGCCAGGAAGATACTCCATGATAAGATAAAGATATTCAGCATCTTGGAATGAGTAGTATAATTTTACAATGCAATGGCTGGCCACTTCCGCCAATAAATTTCTTTCCGCTCTCACATGCTCCACCTGCGAAAATCAATTTGTCAACAGGGAATACGCACTTGGGGACATATTACATTTGAACACATCATAAAGAAGCAGATGATACATGCAAACATGAGACAGACCCCGCCCCTCCAACTTCCTATTAAATAGAGAATGCATGGGCTATGTTAAGCTCTGCAGTACACCAACCAAAAGTCTTAATCATTCATACACTAGCAGTAAAAACAATCTTAATATGACATTCGATCATTTCATTTCACAAGGGGAATAAATGAACTTGGTATGATACTCGATCATTTCTGTTCTCCAAGGCAATAAGGTTCTTTATCGAAAGAATTATTGCAGAAGCTTCATGAGGAGGGGTTCCCGAAGAAGGTCAACTCGGTTAAGTTTCAAAATAAAAGCTGTCGGGAAAATGAGGAGAAAGACCAGTCTCCCCATTAAACATGAAAATAAGATATAGCCCTAAAGAGCATGCTATGAATTCTCTGAAAATTCCCATGATACACTCAAATTTACAAAAAAAAAAAAGGGGCAGCCCGGTGCACTAAGCTCCCGCTATGCGCGGAGTCCGGGGAAGGACCGGACTACAAGGGTCTATCGTACGCAGCCTTACCCTGCATTTCTGCAAGAAGCTGTTTCCACGACTCGAACCCGTGAAGAAAATTGAACAAGAGATCTATAACTGTTTCTAGTGATAAGTTTTTTATTTCGATGTTTGTTGTTTGGTCAAGCTAACAAGCACCTCGATTAATCCACTAGACAGCCTGTCCATCCCAAAAGCACAAGTTGCCAAAATAATCCTACCCACTAAAGTTGGAGCAAATGGGGTGATAAATTGATAATATAATCTACATCACATGTTAGATAGATGAATAAATAAAACACCTAAAGAGATGAACCTTGTTTCTCATAGTGAAGAGAGAGAGAGGGTATTAGGATACAATTATGGAGGACTAAGGGGAAAACCTTTAGCTTTAAATCACAAAGAACCCTAGAAAATAGAGTATAATGAGAAAAATTTCAATTTTGAAGTATTTTCTTTTACTGTTAAATTACAATTTTGAAGTATTCCTAATTTCTGTCCTAAATTCAAAATCTTAGTGAAAGTTGATGAGATAACGTAACTATGAAATGTACTGTATAATTTCAGCAATTTCTACCTAGCAAAAGAACAATTCAGAAATACTTGAAAGTATGGTTACACAACAGCTCAAGCAATCATGCAACATGCAGGATATAAGAACTAGCTATCACATGCATTTGGAATGATTCTCAAACTGGTCTTTTTGACGTCCAGTGATGAAATTTGAATCAGAGCACAGTACTAAAACACTGTCACCCCAGGATGTATTAAGAAGCCTTCTTTACTCCCTTTTACATGTTTTGATGTTAAGGTGTTCAAGGGAAGGTTGCATGGCAGAATCAATTAACCAACTATGTGTCGTCAACCCCAAACTAGTCGAGGTCCGTGATCCTTTATATATCTGCTCTATTACCATTCATATCGCTCCAATATTTTTCTTTTATGACAGTGGTATTTGGACCAGCTTACGCGTACCTCGACTATTCCACCGGGTACCTGCTACTCCCAACAGCACTGATATCGGTCATCTCTGCCCACTAAGGCTTAGATAGAAGGGAAGATATCACCTAGGTTTTTTTGTCTTTGTTGGAATTTGAACTTGAGACCGCATGGTTTTCCACCTGCTTCATTGACCACTAGGCCACACCCTTGACGAACATATCACTCTAATATTGGTAATCAATTTGTCTTTTAAGTCAAAATGCAGATTTTCCTGACACTAAAAGTTCTCTGAATCACGCAATGGTCCCTTTCTGTACATGTGCAAGTGTAACAACAATAACTAAACCTTAATCTCAACTAGTTGGTACTGCATATATGGATCCTTGCTTTTCGTAAACCACACTTAGTTAAATCCTCATTAATACTAAGAGATTGTAGGTTAAATGGGAGTTTGTCAGAACAAAACTATTAGCTCTAGAGTCTGCTCATTAGTTTGGTCTTTTTTGTGATAAGGTAAATAAATTTCATTAATAGAAACGGCAAAAGCCCCTATACAAGAGGGATACCAAAAAGTAGTAAACCTACAAAAAGAGATGGTTCTCTAAGAAAGTCACCCAATCTTCTAGACTACAAGGAATCTCATGGGTGCACCAAAAGGAAATAAGGGATAAAAGGATATCCCTCAAATGTACAAAATTCATCTCGATGCCCTCAAAAGCCCTCCTATTTCTTTCTCTCCAAACAACCTACATGAGTGCAAGCGGGGCAACACTTCAAGCCTTGTGTCTTCTCCTTATTCCTCCACAGCTTCAACTGAACATTAAACCCTTCGCAGTACCTGGCATCACCCAATAGGTTCCAAACCATGTTAGGATTTCCCACCATAACCTCGAGGCAACCCGACAATGTAGAAGAAGGTGCTATACATCTTCCCGTGACTCCTTACACATAATGCACTAACATAAGTGCCCTTCCTCTTCCTTAAGTTCTCAGCCATCAAAATCACCCCTTTGCTGCTAGCTAAGTGAGGCAACATACCTTCCTCGGTATCCCAGGGATCCACACAGAAGTATGAGGAAAAGCGACCTCGTCACTAGTCAAAAGCTTTTCATAAAAATTCTTCTTTGAACATTCTTAGATCTTTGCAGAATATAAAAATAAAAAGATTAATATGTTTAAAGATGAAGGTGGCAGTAACTGGACTAGAATGTTACTGCGGGATATCCCAAGAAGTAAAACCTCTTAATGTCTCAAAAATGAATGATAAGATTCAGAATACAAAGGTTAAACTATGTAATCTTTCGGGCTGATTTTGGATATCAATTTCTCCACCTTTTGGAAATTAAATTTACATATTCGGAAACTTGAGAATAAGTTCTATAAATGACATTCAAGAAATTAACTTTTTTTTAATAATGTTCCCGAGACTCATAGTTGAAGAAAAAGTCTTACTTTTCAGGTAATAATAGACCTGTATAAAATGGGATAGTAGGAGTAAATGTTATCTAATTTACGATTAGTTACTTGAAGGTATTTATTGTGCAACAGCAGCTAAACATAGAAGAAAATAAGACCTATCTTCCTTCAAAAGCAGGTCTTTCAGAAAGCAAATTAAGTAATTCTGTAAGGAGAAATCATTGCATAAAAAAAAGTTCTATAAATGACATTCAAGAAATTAAATTTTTTTAACAATGTTCCCGGGACTCATAGTTGAAAAAACAGTCTTACTTTCCAGGTAATAATAGAACTGTATAAAAGGGATAGTAGGAGTAAATGTTATCCAATTTATACGACTAGTTACTTGAAGGCATTTATTGTGCAATAGCAGCTAAACATAGAAGAAAATAAGACTTATCTTCCTTCAAAAGCAGGTCTTTCAGAAAGCAAATTAAGTAATTCCTGTAAGGAGAAGTCATTGCATCAAAGTAATGTTCGGCTTTTGTTTCATCTTATTTTATTCGAGTGGTGCACCAAATGTTAAGGTCATTACAATCAAAAGGCAAGATCCTCTGAAAATGTTCTTCGATCACCCAAAGACAACCCATTGCCATCCCCCCATCCTCCCAAGGGGAAGGAAAAAGAAAAATAGCGAGCAAGTAGAAAAGGAAATAGAGATGAAATTTAGAAATAATGGACATAAAAACATAAATAAAAAGTAAGAGCAGCAGGATATATGCTGAATTGGGCAAAACAGCTTGGCAGTATATCACCATCACCAGTGGCATGTCAATGCGTATAGGCAGTCAATTTCCAACTCTGAGGTTTCCTAGCATAATAACATACTCTACCAAAGAGTAGCAGGAAAATTTCTAAAACTAGGCGTATAATGACAACTCAATGGAAAAATAATGGAGGCAATATTCCTCTTCTCACCTGTCCTTTGATGAGCATTTCAGATTTCTTTAACTTCTTCATGGCATAAATGTTGCCAGATTTCTTCTCCCTGCATAATCTTACCTGCAGAACACAAGTATCCACATTCTAGAATCAGGAATGATCAGTAAAAAGATACGTTCAATTATAGAAACACAACCACGTACATGGAAGAGGAAGATATTGGTAAAGAATAAGATAGACGATCCTGATTTTCTCCTCCAAAGATAATAAAATACTGACTAAACTTGAACAATGGAAGCCAACTGAGAGCATTGGTAACATAGGTATTGGATCAGATAGAGAAGATCTTCATGGTCCAACAGGTGCTAGTCATTATAGTCTCCACTCTTCCCTAAAATAGAATAGATAGTTCTTTTTGTTTGACATGAGGTGCAACTAATCCATTCAAGCTTCGTTCTTGTGTACTCTGTTGAACAGCAGCCTTTTTAAAGAGAACTCTCTGATTTTTGGAAATTCCATGCAATCATTGTTCTGGCTAGGCTTCAGGCTGATTTTTGTCTGTACTTCATTATGCGACATCTTACAAGAAAGGCGTTAAAGAAAATGGACCTTGGGCCCAAACACCAAAAAACTAGCTCATCGGATGAGGATTCCCAAAAACGATATGAGACAACAATACATAGCCTTAGAGGCCATTTGGTTGAGGGGTTGAAAAGATATCCCAGCATAAAATCTCGCAAAACTATTTTTTGCTAGAACGATTCAGAAAAATAATCTCTCCATAAGTAATGCAGCATTTGGTTGGTCATAACAACAACTACTATGCCTTAGTCTCAAACAACTTGGGGCCGGCTATATGAATCCTCATGTTTCTCCATTGGACCTTTTTGGTTGGTCTTAAATAATACCCGCATTAAGTTATGCATGAATTTGTGTACTATTTTATCGGGATAAAATGTGGATACAAATACATGTATTAGCAATATAGAGATTGTTTGGATAAGTGAGAATACATCCTGTGTTGATGAGATGTAGTAAGTACCACGTGGATGGTTGAGTGCGGACAAGCTGGAACACCACATTTTATAAAAAATCTCTATTAGCAATATAGAGATAAAAGTATCTAAAGACAAAATTGCCTTTAAAGTAGATAATCCATAGAACATTATTCACCACATAACAATCCCTATTCCTTTGCATCCACATGAGATCCAAAGGAGTTACAACTAAGGCTTTTCTTCTCTGCTTCTTCCTTGTAGATTTCCATCTCAAGCGTCTATCTTACTGGTTGTGACCCAGTCAACCTCAATCATGTTCCACAATACTCTCAGTATCCATTATGCAATAGAACAATAGAGTAACCAAAAGTTAATGTCCTCTCACTTCGTCCTACACAGAGACCACTCGTTCTTTTCGTGTTTCCCTGCTGAACCTACTATGAACTATCAAGAGGGTTCTCCAAGATCTTAACCAAGTTAATCCAAAATCCTAATCTCAATCTGAAGCCGGATCCATATTTCGTGATCTGCAAGGTTGTTTCTCTAATTATAATTGGTGTTCTTGGTCCCAGTTCCCTCTAGGTTGATTCTCCTCATAAAGACATAAGTTCATCTTTGTAAGCACCTGGAATCTTCTTAAAGGTCATACTTGCATTTCAATTTATTTATGTATTGGGACATTCGACCCACACTTGGTGATCAAACTTTTAAATTTCTATCTGCCTTATGATAAGTAAATGCATAATCTTATTAACTAATGATTTCTGTATTTGCTTCAACTAACTTTTCCTTTTGTTCTGGTGTTCTTGGGAGGGACAGACCTGGTTTCTAACTATTTTGGTCCTAAACGGACCAACTACACGGCATTAATCTTTATTTAAGGTCCAATGCTATGAGTTTGTTTTGATTCAGCACATGAGAGGCTTGATTCAGCATATGAGAAAGTATACGTAGTTTGTGTTTTATAACTTGTTCAGCGGCACCCATGGGAAGTAGACCTAATTGCATTTCAAAAAAAGTGAAATCCATACAAAAAAGTTAACTTAGTTTATAATTTGCATATCAAACTGAATAGGTTCAGACAACTTCTGGGTTCAAGTGTTGCATCTGACACACCTAGGCAGTTGGAATGAGTAACCAAAGGCTGGAGACCAGGGAAGACTTGATTGGTATAACAAAAATGAAGGCTGCACGCCCAATAAATCAACGGAAGAAGCTGGCGTCTACTCAACATCTTAACATGGTACTCTTTTTTTTTGAAAAGGTAACATATTTGTATATTCATATAAAGACTTCACTAAAATTGTGAAGTCGCCTATAATTACAATGTAAGAGCCCATACAAAACTACACAAAAAAGGCTCTTTTCTGCCTTGTTTTCTTACAATGAGTCTAAAGCATCCAGCATGGATTACACTATCCTCCAAAAGTTTTCCTTTACACCAAAAGCATCTTTGATTTCTCTCTTCCCAGACTGTCCACCATATACAAGCTGGGACAATTCTCCATCTCTCTTTGTCTCTTGAAAGTGTACCCTCTTTATTCCAGCTAGCTAGAATATCAAGGATTCTTCCGGCATTGCCCATGGAATTCCCCTTAGACTGATAAAAATCCTCCATATCTATATAGTGAAGCTGCAATGCAAAAAGAGATGACTAATTGTCTCTGCCTTCTCACCACATAGGTAGCACCTAGAACACAACTGGAATCCTCTTTTTGTTAGATTGTCATGTGTTAGAACTGCTTCCTTAGCTAATAGCCAAGTAAAACAGGCTACCTTGTATGGAACTTTAACTTTTCATATCATCTTCCATGGCCAGCATCCAATCTGATTGTTGGCTAGATTATATTCCTTGTAGGCACTCTTTACTGAGTACTTCCCCTGTTCATTCCCTTGCCATATGATAAGATCTTGGCCAGCACGGGTACCATTGAACTGTTCCAAGGTCCTATAGAATTCAATTACTCTGTCAATCTCCCAATCATTAAGCATTCTTCTGAAAGCGAGGTCCCACCCTTGAGCTGTCCATACCTCTTCTATAGTTGCTTCTTTTTGTTGGTTCAGATCATGGATGTCAGGGAATAGCTCCTTCAAGGTTCCTTGTCCTAGCCAATTATCATACCATAGTGATATTTTGCTACCATTGCCCACTTTGAACTTTGACTTGTTGATCATTTTTGGCCATAAGTTTCTGATTGATCTCCACAAGCTGACTCCATATGGATTTCTCACTGGCTTGGATGTCCAGTTCCATTCCTTTCCATATTTCTCCCTAATGACCTCTGACCACAAGGTTTGTTCATCTGTTGCCAATTTCCATAGCCACTTCATCATCAAACTTTGGTTCTGCACTCTCAGGTTCTTTATTCCCAATCCTCCTGCCTTTTTACTGATTGTCAGATCATTCCATTTGACCAAATGGAACTTCTTCTTCTCACTATTACCTTCCCACGAGAAATTCCTTCTTAAAGCATCAATTCTCTTTATTACATGAGTTGGCATTGGGAACAGAGACATCATATATGTAGGTACAGCATCAAGGACTGAATTGATCAAAATCAGTCTACCCCCATGGATAAGTATTGATTCTTCGAGTTTGTTAGTTTCTTCTCAAATTTTTCCATCACAGTATTCCATATACCTTTAGACTTGCTTTTTGCACCCAAAGGCATCCCCAAGTATACAGTAGGAAGTTCCCCTACTCTTACCCCCAGAATGTTAGCCACACTTTGAATTTTCAGCACCTCGTTAACAGGATTGATGTAGCTTTTCTGCCAGTTAATGTGAAGACCGGAGATTGCTTCAAACAGAATGAAAATCACCCTAAGTACCTTTACTTGTTCTCTTTTAGCTTCACAGAACACTAAGGTATCATTCGCATACTGTAGGTGTGATATTCTCTTGTGACTATCAACCTTGCTACTCACTTTAAAGCCTCTGATCCAGTCCTTTGTTTGAGCTACCTTTAACATATCATTCAATCCTTCCATGGCAATAATGAACAGAAAAGGGGAGAGAGGATCCCCATGTCTAAGCCCCCTTTGAGAGGGGAAGAAACCAACTGGTGCTCCATTGATCAGGATTGAGTAGCTCACGGTAGAGATGCAGAACTTTATCCATCTAATTCACTTTTCTCCAAAGCCCATCGTTCCTAGTGTGTCAAGAATGTATTTCCAATTCAAATGGTCATATGCTTTCTCAATGTCCAGCTTACATAGTATCCCAGGTTCTTTAGTTGATTTCCTTGTGTCGATGCACTCATTAGCTATTAGGACTGCATCCATGATCTGTTTGCCTTTGATGAATGCCATCTGTTGGGAGTCCACCAGCTTGTTGATCACCTTTTTGAGCCTCTCAGTTAGTAACTTGGAAATGAACTTGTAAATACTACCAATCAAGCTGATAGGCCTAAAGTCTCTTAACTCTTTGGCTCCCATCTTCTTAGGAATCAAGGCCACAAAAGTGGCATTTATGCTCTTTTCAAAGACACCTTGGTTGTGGAAATTCTGAACTGCTGCTACTACATCTTCCCTGACCACACTCCAACACTTGTTAGAGCCATTGAAAAACCATCTGGTCCAGGTGCTTTGTCACCTGCACATGCCCTGACACGGTCCCAGATTTCCTGTTCTCCGGAGGGGTTCTGCAGCATTGAGTTGTACTCTGGTGAAATCATTGGTTGATTCCTGCTTGATTCTGTTGGTCTCCACTCCTCTTCTTCAGTATATAGGTTTTTGTAAAATCGTTATCTCCCTCTTGATATCTTCATGGCTCTCGAAGTTCTCTCCCTCTACAATCAATTGACCTATGTGGTTATATCTCCTGTGGGCATTTGTTGTTCTATGAAAAAACTTGGTATTCATATCACCCTTTTTGAGCCACAGGGCTCTGGATCTCTGCCTCCATGCTATTTCCTCACGGTTTGCAATTTCTTCAAATTCCATGGACAATGATGCTTTTGTGACTATTTCTTCCTCGGGCAGGCCTCTTTGCTCTTGTACTTCCTCCATTTCTGCTAGTTGACTGAGAATACTTGCTTTCTGCCTACCTAGATTGCCTTCAATTGTTTTACTCCACTCTTTGAGTTTTGCTTTAAGTGCTTTTAGTTTATAGGCTAGAATGAAGTCTGGTCTTCCTTGATAGGTGAAGGATTTCCACCATTCCTCAATTATGTCTATGAACCCTTCAGTTTGTAGCCACCAGTTCTCGAACTTAAAATAAGCCTTTGTTGGTTCCCAGGAACCTGATTGAAGCATTATTGGGGAATGGTCGGAGTTCACTCTCTGCATCAATTGTTGTCTAATGTTACTGAAGTTGTCATTCCAATCAGCTGAGAATAAAAATTTGTCCAGTCTAGCTGCTGCCACATGCCTATCTCCTTTCCTCCATGTATAATCCCCCCTGCTAGTTGAATATCTACCAACTCCATGTCTTCAATGAAAGTAGAGAAACCCATTATTGCTCTTGAAGTTCTGGAGCAATTTTTCCTTTTTAATGGATACCACACAGTGTTGAAGTCCCCACAAACTACCCAAGGCCCCTCAAAAAGACCTCTTACCCCTGCCAGCTCCCACCAGACTTCTTCCCTTTTACATCTATCATTTGGAGCATACACCCCTGATAGATGCCATGAATACTCCTGAATCTTTCCTGAGAATTTGCAAGTGATAGTGTGAGCTCCAATGTAGCCCACCTCCCCCTCCCAAACTCTACCATCCCACATTATTATAATTCCCCCTCTGGTCCCACTAGTCTCTAGCTGGGCAAATTTCACCCCTCTACTACCCCACAACTCCTTCACTAACTCCCTAATATCCCCCTCTAACTTTGACTCTTGAAGGTATACAATCCCTGCCTTCCAACTAAGTAACAGACTTTTAATCACTCTCCTTTTCCTAGCTTTTCTGCCAGTTAATGTGAAGACCGGAGATTGCTTCAAACAGAATGAAAATCACCCTAAGTACCTTTACTTGTTCTCTTTTAGCTTCACAGAACACTAAGGTATCATTCGCATACTGTAGGTGTGATATTCTCTTGTGACTATCAACCTTGCTACTCACTTTAAAGCCTCTGATCCAGTCCTTTGTTTGAGCTACCTTTAACATATCATTCAATCCTTCCATGGCAATAATGAACAGAAAAGGGGAGAGAGGATCCCCTTGTCTAAGCTCCCTTTGAGAGGGGAAGAAACCAACTGGTGCTCCATTGATCAGGATTGAGTAGCTCACGGTAGAGATGCAGAACTTTATCCATCTAATCCACTTTTCTCCAAAGCCCATCGTTCCTAGTGTGTCAAGAATGTATTTCCAATTCAAATGGTCATATGCTTTCTCAATGTCCAGTTTACATAGTATCCCAGGTTCTTTAGTTGATTTCCTTGTATCGATACACTCATTAGCTATTAGGACTGCATCCATGATCTGTTTGCCTTGATGAATGCCATCTGTTGGGAGTCCATCAGCTTGTTGATCACCTTTTTGAGCCTCTCAGTTAGTAACTTGGAAATGAACTTGTAAATACTACCAATCAAGCTGATAGGCCTAAAGTCTCTTAACTCTTTGGCTCCCATCTTCTTAGGAATCAAGGCCACAAAAGTGGCATTTATGCTCTTTTCAAAGACACCTTGGCTGTGGAAATTCTGAACTGCTGCTACTACATCTTCCCTGACCACACACCAACACTTGTTAGAGCCATTGAAAAACCATCTGGTCCAGGTGCTTAGTCACCTGCACATGCTCTGACACGGTCCCAGATTTCCTGTTCTCCGAAGGGGTTCTGCAGCATTGAGTTGTCCTCTGGTGAAATCATTGGTTGATTCCTGCTTGATTCTGTTGGTCTCCACTCCTCTTCTTCAATATATAGGTTTTTGTAAAATCGTTATCTCCCTCTTGATATCTTCATTGCTCTGGAAGTTCTCTCCCTCTACAATCAATTGACCTATGTGGTTATATCTCCTGTGGGCATTTGCTGTTCTATGAAAAAACTTGGTATTCCTATCTCCCTCTTTGAGCCACAGGGCTCTGGATCTCTGCCTCCATGCTATTTCCTCACGGTTTGCAATTTCTTCAAATTCCATGGACAATGATGCTTTTGTGACTATTTCTTCCTCGGGCAGGCCTCTTTGCTCTTGTACTTCCTCCATTTCTGCTAGTTGACTGAGAATACTGGCTTTCTGCCTACCTAGATTGCCTTCAATTGTTTTACTCCACTCTTTGAGTTTTGCTTTAAGTGATTTTAGTTTATAGGCTAGAATGAAGTCTGGTCTTCCTTGATAGGTGAAGGATTTCCACCATTCCTCAATTATGTCTATGAACCCTTCAGTTTGTAGCCACCAGTTCTCGAACTTAAAATAAGCCTTTGTTGGTTCCCAGGAACCTGATTGAAGCATTATTGGGGAATGGTTGGAGTTCACTCTCTACATCAATTGTTGTCTAATGTTACTGAAGTTGTCATTCCAATCAGAGAATAAAAGTTTGTCCAGTCCAACTGCTGCCACATGCCTATCTCCTTTCCTCCATGTATAATCCCCCCTGCTAGTTGAATATCTACCAACTCCATGTCTTCAATGAAAGTAGAGAAACCCATCATTGCTCTTGAAGTTCTGGAGCAATTTTTCTTTTCTGATGCATACCACACAGTGTTGAAGTCCCCACAAACTACCCAAGGCCCCTCAAAAAGACCTCTTACCCCTGCCAGCTCCCACCAAACTTCTTCCCTTTTACATCTATCATTTGGAGCATACATCCCTGATAGATGCCATGAATACTCCTGAATCTTTCCTGAGAATTTGCAAGTGATAGTGTGAGCTCCAATGTAGCCCACCTCCCCCTCCCAAACTCTACCATCCCACATTATTATAATTCCCCCTCTGGTCCCACTAGTCTCTAGCTGGGCAAATTTCACCCCTCTACTACCCCACAACTCCTTCACTAACTCCCTAATATCCCCCTCTAACTTTGACTCTTGAAGGTATACAATCCCTGCCTTCCAACTAAGTAACAGACTTTTAATCACTCTCCTTTTCCTAACTCTATTCAACCCCCTACATTCCATGATAAGATGTTTACAATCATTAAAATTAATCAATGTGGATCCGCCCCCCCCCCCTACTTCTAGTCCCATTGCTTTTGAAATTCCTGCCCATTTCCAAAGCTTTTAACTCCTTTGCTCCCTTTTTCTTTGGTGTCGGAAGAACCTGTGATACTGCCTTCCCTTTGTTGGCCTGCCTTCTGCTATCTATTTTTGTAAACAACTCCAATGTTTCACGCTCGCATCCACTGAAGTCCACCCCAAATTCCTTGCTCAATTTTATAATGTTTTGATGCACCCAAATTGATACTTCGAACTCCAAATCTTCATCTTCCTCCAAGACCTGTTGATTGAGGGGTTCTGCTTCTTCAATTGCCCATTCCATGGGCTTGTCAAAATCTGTTGCATGCAGTTGTAAATTGGCAAAGTTTTCTGATTTTTCCTCCTCATAGTCATTATCCGAGACGATTGTAATGGCTTTCTCCTCTAGTTGTCTTTCTTGTTTTCTTCCTTCTTGTCCTTCCTCTTCCTTCTTTTCTTTTTCTTCTTCTTTTGTTCTCTCATCGTGGCTGGTGTCTTGTTTCTGAGTTTCCTTCGACAGAGCAGTGTTCTGTTTTTCTTTGAGATGGCCACTATATAATGCTATTATTTCATCTCTATAGGATCAGATATGGGGACTGGGTTGGGCTTGGAAAGATTTTTTTCTTCAACAATTGTTTGGGCATTGAAGGAAATTCAAACAAGAATCTGTTTTGGCCCATTTCACAGATGTTGATTCCGTTGGCTTGTTTCCAGAGCATTTGTGTCCATTTGCGTACTTCCGATAATGTCGTGATTTCAGAGATTCCTTCTGAGAAGGAACCCACCAGACATCTACCAAGGACCTTGCTTTGAATCTGATCTCCAATTATGTGAATAACTCCATCTTCCCGTTGTACCTCCACTTTGTTCATTTCTCTGTTACTCCTGACAGTGTTAGAGTACAGTAAGCCCTTCTCAACCACCCTATGAGCATTGAAGACATTCCTTCTTACCCCGCCATTAATGAACCTTTCAATTTTTGTCGCTAAATTCAACCAACCTGAATTGAAGGCTGCCTCAGGTACAATAATGATCGACCTCCCCCTACTGTGGACCCTGATTATGGTTATGTAGCGACCATGACTATTAAAGTTCCTTGAGCAGAAAGTCTCTGAAAATTGGTCTTTGTTCTTCCATCTTTTGACATAATTCCCTTTCTCCCTTAAAGCTTCCTTCAGATCGTCGCAAATCCATTCCATCATCTGTTTGCTGAAGATTGTCCTTCTGATGAAGTTTCTTCCACGTTCAGTCCACTCGAACCAGTCCTCAGTATTGGTAGCTCTCCTCTCTATTTCATAGGATTTGAATCCCATCGCGAAGTATATAATGTTCTCCTTCATTATTAGAAAGAAAAAGGCTCCAGGGACTTCGCTAAATTAATGAAGTTAAAGATATTTACTCAATAAACACGTAAGGTGGTTACTACGTTTTAAGATTAATGAAAGGAAGGATTCCGGTCAAGGAAGGACGCCGGAAAAGGGTTCTACAATCCTAGGAAGTAAGAGAGAGAAAGACCTTGGGAACTGTGTCTGGGAACATTTTTCTCAACCGGGATTTCTAATATTGGTTCCGTATAGTGGATGAGAGAGAAAATGGAATCAACTCTTAACATGGTACTCTTATGTTCAATTGTTAATAATTTTTTTAAAAGAAAAAAAAGACCAACCAAATTAGGGATCAGGATCACCATCTTACGCACCTGGTAGGCTTATAAAATGAGAAACCTTCTTGATATATGGCCTTGGTACCATTCCTCAAGATTTGTACGGTATACCAGGAGAAGAGTCTAAATTGAGGGCTCAAAATAGAATGTACTTTCTACTCCCTCCATCAATTTTATTCGATGAATTTTGCAGAGTACGAAATTTAAAATATTTATTTTGACTTTTGTACTATATCAAGGGTGATGGAGATTAATATTGTACAAGCTGAGAAAAGTTTGTTTGATAAAGAAATCTTTCAAAATTAGATTAAAATATTAAATGAATTTGAACTTTTTTTGTCGGATGTCCCCAAAAGAACCCGAATGGACAATGTAAACTATTGCAATCTGTGAAAGTTGCATCAAAAAATATTATAAATAGAAATGTCAAACCTTTTGGCATTTACCAAAATACAAAGTGTCATAAATGGAAGGAATAGATTACTACTTTCTACTATCAGTTTGTCCATATCCAAGCATTTACATGAACATAATGCAAATACAGTAGAAATGGAACCAGAAAATAATGAAATAAAATCGTTCACTTGCAACCAGAACAAAACAAAAAACAGACCTTAAAGGGATAATACTGACCTCGCCATAGGCTCCCCTGCCAATAATTGTAAGAAGTTCAAAATCATCCACGCATATTTTGTGCCTCCTTAGTCTCATATACTCTGTCTCCTTTTGCTCTAGATCTTTGATCAGATGCATTTGCTCTTCTTTAGGCACATCCGAAGATGCTAGCTTTCTTTCTAGAATCCAACGCCTATTTTTAAACAATATTATAACAAATAAGAGATGAGGAAGAGATCTAGAAAAGCTTACCTCAATTATACCCTCAAGCTATTGTGTGTTTAAATAGTGATGTACATATTCTAAAATAGGAAGGAGTATCAAGATTACATAATTACAGGAAATTAACATTCATAGTGGTACTTACACATCCTAATTGCATGTTTATGTGTGTGTATTATATGTGTATTTACATATAATATGCATACACAGACATATGTATATAATTATTTTTAATAGAAACATATAGTATATTCATAATGTATTTTTAGAAATTAATATGCCAGTACAAACAGCATGTTACTTCTCTCTCCTTTTTTAGACGAAGAGGCGGAAGGGGAGTAGTGGCATACTGAGATGCTATTCTTTCTTTTTCTTAATTTTTTAATCAGTCACATTGAGATGTTATTATTCTTAGTGAGATATAGTCAAAGAAAAGTCGAGATTCACAAGTGAACTCTAGAAAAAGATCAAGTAAATTTTTTTCTTAAAGTTTGAATTGCTATCTGTTTATTTTTTGATTAAGTAATGTGATTGAGAAAAACCCTGCATACAAGACGAACAAAAGTAAATATGGCTTCTTTAAACGATGTAGAAGTCATGTTGGATTTTTTGAGCAAATTACAAAACCTGTACCGATGCTATATTGTACATATTCCTCAGCACTCACTTGATGTTGATATCTATTTACTATTATTTACCAATCAGAAAAAAATAAAGATGTAAGATAAGTAAATAATATCGTAGAATACATGATTTTCTACAAATAGCGCCCAATCTTTTATAACTGGCATACCCATAGGAAAGAAAATGCTGATCACCTTTTATATCCTTCGAAAATTACATTAAGCTACATTCCTTGTTGGATAAAATTGTAATCACCATTTATATATTAACTTTTGGGGTTGGACATATTACGCTTACATGAACTAAATTTGAGCCCTATTAACTCTTGACAAGCTCTACAATTTAAACTGATAGATTTTCAGATTTTATTACAAACTTCCATACCCATGGGAAAGAAGGCACAAAACTGCTCGCTCTAATTGTGATTTTGTCACTTTGCCAGCTGGTCCTCTGACCAAAGAAAACAAACTAGTCAAATCGAATCTTTAGAACCGTGAGATCCACAAACACCGAGCTTAAAAGTGGGGTTCAGTATACAGATTTCAATGCTTCCCAGTGACATCGAAACCAAATGCTTATCCTGGAGAACGATAATGTTACCATCATAGTGTAAGCTTCTTAACTCAAGCAAAGGCAGGTTAAGGATTTAAACTTTATGGGTTCCACATTTAATATTTTTAGCATTGAATTCATTATATTGTTAAAGTTATAGGTTCATATCAACTATTTGTTGCAATTTTAATAAACTTGTAGGCATATTTTTATGTTCCGTGTTGAAAGTACCGGGTTCAAAGGCTGGATACGAGTGATACCTTCACACATAGTACTACAACAATAACTGTGCCTCAATCCTAGTTGGATCAACTAAATGAATCCTCAATGTCCGTTACTCCGTTCATCTTCATTTGGACCCGTTTCATTACACTACTTATAATGAATGCATCATCAATCTTGTGACAGTTCACCACCGAAATGCCCCAATTATTTATCACAAAAATACTCCCTTCAGCTGATCCAACTGAGTATAACTAAATTAAGTGAAATTGGTCGAAAAAAGAAAGAATGATGAATCCCACAAAAAACCTATAACTGTTGTTTTTATCTAATTAATGAAAAACAAGCAGAAATAAACTATAAAATAAAGAAAAGATGTGTGTTAACCTTACCTCTGTTTGCGTTGTTGAATAGTGTTGATGTGGGTCTTGTAGTGATTCTCAATAAATTGCTTAGCAGCAGCTACTTTCTCCATTGTCAACCTTGATCCAATTACCACCTCCTCTTCTCTCTTCCCTTCCTCCTCCATTTTCTCTCCCTCTATTAAACCAAACAAACAAAACCAACCCCTTTTAATGAAACAGCTGCACTTCACAGCTTTCAACAAAATTTCACTTGACAACTGGCAATTCTTTGCGTCTTGTTTGAATAATCATTTATTCGTAACAATAATTTCGTATTATGAAATTATTATTCATACAAAGCTAAACTCATCACTGTTTTTCTTTCTTTTTAATTTCTGACTGCCACGTGGCGGCAGTGAGATGAGCAGATTGTATAACTCCCTAGATCTATGCTAATAGAACCTTTGTCAGTACAGCTAAAAGAGGAATCCAAAACCCAGCTGCTAATGTCGGCGCGTGTCTAGCAATCTCGAAACCGACGAATCGCCGGGAAGGATATGGGGTCTAAATCAGAGAGTAGGTTTTAAGGTAGACCATTTTCTAGTCAGTACAAAGAAAAATGCTACTGCTGTTACTGAATGCTGGAAAAAGGACAAATCAAATACCATTTGCTTGTTTTTCTTCTTTTTTTTTTTATAAAAAAAAAAATCAGTAAATTTAATTTATGAAGTACTCTTTTGTTCTCCCTCTCCACACAGTTTGCTTATTATGGATTAATTTATTTATCATTCAAACTTATAATTGGATTAAATTGATTATTGATTATCATTTAGATACTAAGATTTACAAGGATTATACAATACAATTTTCTCGTATTAAAATAACGAAAGAATACATCTAAATTTTAATAAAATATCAGTCCTTACTTCAAATCTCATAGAATTAGTGCCAAATATTGATCACTATTTGCGTTGAATTGAGGAACTGATATCTGCATGCTAATTTTTTCACTTTTGGGTTATGCAATTTTGGTTAGAGTTTTCATCATACTCATGTAATGTAATCTGCAAAATTATATAATTTAATACTGTGAACACATCAAGAAAATGCATTTACAGTTTTGTCAACAGAAAACTTTCGTGTGTACATTGAACACTTTTTACTTTTTATGTCTGTGTGTTATAAATGTTTGTTTTCAAATGGTATAATGTTTGGTAAGAATCTCTTTATCTCATCTGTCAACTTAAAAGTAATCGATAAATTTAAAGGAAAATTTTCGTTCTTATACCATATAAGAAATTATATTACTAAATATGTTCATGGTTTGAAAATTACCTATTATGTTAATAGTTTTTCTACAAAACATATATAATTCATTAAATATGGAATTTTAATAGTTGTAGTCTTCCTATTTAGGCGTGCTAAAATTAGGGAAGTAAATATTCTTCCAGATATTTCATTAAATAAGGAATCATTATAGCAGTAGAATTTCTTATTTAACCGCGCTAATATTGGGTAATTAAAGATTCTTTCAAATATTTTCAAACGCAAATTTGTGTTGCTCATGTTTTTGCACGAGCTCGAAGTTCAAGTTGGAATAATTGTGGTCATGTTGTGATGGAAAAAATTATATTAGCATTCAAACTTCATACATACAAAAAGGGTTGCCTACTGTTATTTATCTGATTTTCCTTTTCTTATGAGCATAATAGAGTGTATAGTGAACGACACTTAGGAACTAGGTCTACTTTCTTCGTCCTTAGGAATGAAACTTCAAGTGTAAGTTGATGTAAGTTCTGATCTCACCATTAAAGGAAACACAATCCTTCTGTTCTTGAAGAGTTAGGGAAAATGAAATTAAAGTATTTATCTCTTTTGCTCTATCTTTCCTCTTTACATGGATTGGAATTTCATTCACGACTAAAACTTCTACAAATCTTCTGCAAAAAACGCAATTATGTCGAAAATCTCAATTATGCTATTATTGAATGGAAATTGGGATATTAAAATTCAATGTACCCAGTTTGTAGATATTTTGTAAATAAATTGTAGATTATTTGTATTCTGATTGTAGATGCTTTGTTTTCTGTTTTCACAAATCAAAAAAGACTAAAACTTCTACAAATCTTTTGCAACAAAAGCAATTATGTAGAAAATCTCAATTATGCTACAATTGAAATGGGAAATAAACGTTTCTCTGATTTTTTTTTTAAATATAAAAATCGTCACGTTTCATATAAATAAATAAAACATCCAAAGTAAACCTAGGAAAAAAACTAAAAAAATTCCAGATAATTGCTACTTAAGCACTAGGGGGTGGAATAATGCAACAACAATGTTTGTTGGCATTACATCCACAACTTTGAAAACCAATAATTTTACAGAAAGAGACACAATATGTTGCACTGTTGCATCCTTGTGGCACTTGCTGTTTTGTCCCAATTACACTTTGTTTTTCCACTTCAACACATCTTCACATATGGCTAAAATTGCAAAAAATTAGGCTAAACAGAAAAACAAAAGTCAATATAGCATTTGCCATCTCGAGAATTGACGACTTTTTTTTCTTTATAGTGTGTGTGTGTTTTCTATTCAGAAATATGACAACGTTTCTCTGGTTTAAACAAAGAAAAAATGGGAAAGAAACGTGGGAGGGGAGTGATACGTGGGTGAGGGTGTGGGTGAGGGAGAGATAAACGTGGTGGGGAGGGGGGGATTCTGTGGAATATACAGTACCATTGATTTATGAGGGATATACGGATCATTTAATGTAGAGTTAATACACAAATGGTATATAATTGGTAATTAGGTATACTAAATGTAATTATATCAAACCTTAAACATTGAGGGTAATATAGTTTCCTATATGGTATAGGAATGTAAAAATTCCTAACCTTAATGTATATGATAGACATGTAATTCAAATTATTTTAAATTGTTGTTATACTTAGAGTTATCTTATATTTAGATATACGTATACTTTATTTATATTTCATTGTACTTCTCAAAATATTTGATAAAAAATAGAACGTTTTTATCGTATCAGAGGCTTAGGTTCTTTTTTTTTCAAGCTTCCTTCCTCATGATATCTTCTTCAGCTGTTTCTGGCTCTTCAAGTTCCTCTTCCATGGTTGTCCCGTTATCTCAAGTCCCCCTTTCCCCTTCAGCTATTTTTCTCTCAATTATCAAAAATCTCATTCCTAAAATTCTTTATTTTACAAAAAATATCCTGTGGAGAGAGATCTTCGTGCCTATCTTCAAAGGTCATGGAGTTTATGATTTTATTGATGGTAGTCATCCCTCTCATGAACCCACTATTCTTGCTGATAATGGCGTCTCTATGATCAATCCTGCATTTCAACAATGGGTTCAACTTGACTCTATTGTTATATCATGGATTTAAGCAACATTTTTCTCAAGATATTCTACAAGCGATTATTAATCCAAATCATACTCCCACATCTCGTGAAACATGGCTTCAAATTGAACGTTTGTTTTGTGATCAGGTTAGCTCTCGTACCCTTCAACTGAAATTTCAGTTTCATAATGTAAAATAGGGAGAGCTCTCAATCAATGATTATGTTCATCGTCTAAAATCCATAGCGGATGTCTTAACCTCTATTCGCAAACCAATATCTGAAACCGACCTTGTTCTTCAAATCCTCTCTGACCTTCCTGCTGACTACATATCTGTAAGTACCTCCATATCTACTCGTGTTCCTCTCCCTACTTTTCTAGAAACTTGTTCTCTTCTCTTTCTTCATGAGTCCAAATTAGCCATCATCACCCCCCCTAGATTTTACTGTAGCAACCTTTGTTGCGAAACAACAAGCATCATATTCTAATGTTCGAGGTCATGGTAGGCATTTCAATGGTGGACGAAATTCCAATGGTGGTCGTGGAAGAGGTTGATATAACCAAGGGTACAATAAAACCTATGGTTTTAACCCTCAAAACTCAAACACTTGATCTCGAGGTCCTTCTATTTTGGGTCCACCGACCACCTCATTCTTTTCTTCTATTGTTCATTGTCAACTTTGCTTTCGCTCCAATCAATCTACTCGTGATTGTCCTTCTCTTGCCTCTAAGTCCTTCGTATCAGATATTTAACCCTACCCAATACTTTTGCTTCTTATACGACTCCTAGTGATAGTTGTTGGTTTGTCGATACCGGAGCTTCTTCACATACTCCAACTGCTATAAATTTATCATCTATTACACATTATCATGGTAATGATCGGGTCATTGTGGGCAATGGTACTCAGCTTCTTATATCATTTATTGGTCATGGTATTTTTTTCCCTCCATCTTTTAAGTTTTTTAAAATTATGTTTTAATTGTTCCAACTCTCTCTGCCAATTTGCTAAGCGTTCAAAAAATTATTTCCAATAATAATTTTACAATTGAATTTTATTCTTTTGGATTTTTTATCAAGGACTTCAAGATAAGGAAAACACTTCTCAGGTGAAATAATCATGGACCCTTGTACGCCCGCTCTTCTCCTTCCAGTGGTATTGATGTTTCTTCTACAGTTTTTGCCGCAGTTCGTGCTCCATCCTCTCTTTGGCATTGTCATCTAGGCCATCCAAGCTCCATAGTTTTAGATTATTTAGTTGGAAATAATAAATTGTGTTGTATTCTTTCAAGCATTTTGATTCATTATGTAATGTTTGTCAGTATGGAAAGCACCAAAAATTGCCATTCAATAAATCAAGTTCCTTTACTTCTTATCCATTTGAGTTAATACATAGTGATATATGTACTTCCCTCATCCCATCATTCATAGGTTTTCGCTACTACATTATTTTTCATGATGATTTTACCAAGTTTTCTTGGGCATTTCCTCTGCGACAAAAGTCCGAGGCTTTTACTATTTTTAAGAATTTTCACACCTTCATTTTAACTCAGTTTTCCACTAAAATCACAAAGTTACAATGTGATGGGGTTGCTGAATTTGTCAAGCTTAAATTATTCCGTTCTTTTCTCAATTATAATGGAATTTCTCTTCGAATCTCTTGTCCTCATACACACCAAAAAAATGGAAAGGTTGAGCGAATGTATTGCACAATCTTGAATATGATTCACTCTCTTCTTTTTCAAGCCTCCCTTCCTTCTACATTTTGGATAGAAGCATTGCACACTACAATTTATATCTTAAATATTCCTCTTACTACTCCAAATCATCACAAAAAATTGTTTGAATTATTATTTGGTAGGTCTCTTACGTGTCTTTGGATGTTCTTGTTATCCTAATCTCTGTGACTATTGTGCAAGCAAATTAAGTTCATGTTCCATGCAATGTGTTTTCCTTGGTTATATCTCTAACTACAAGGGTTTCTGATGTTTTGATCCGTTAAGTAATAAAGTCTATATCTCAAAATATTCGTTTGATGAGACTTTATTTCCCTATCCTCGTCTTATTTCTTCTAAATATTCTAATTTAAATAATAATTTTTTGTTCAAGTCTCCAGTTTGTAGTTCATTCTCTGTTCCTTCTCGCTTATCTTATTCTGGAAAGATACAACATATGCCACAAGTTCCCTACTCCTCTTTATCTCCATCGTCTCACTCTCCTTTTCAAATTAGTAATTGTACTTTGCTTTATTCTAATATTCAAAGTCATGTTGTTGGACAACTCTCTCCCAACAATTTGCAAGAAAATAGGCAACATATCTCTTCTCAATCTCAAATGTGTAATCCAACACAATCTACAATTTATAACTCCTTACTTATCTCACAAAGATTCTATCCTAATTCATATCTTCCCACTTCAATATTAATTCAATATGAATCCTCCCCACGACAGAATATTGTATGCCTTGAACCAAATCTTATTTCAGTTCCAACCACCTATTCTCTATGTAATTCTTCCTTACCTCGTGTATCAACTCTGACTACACTTCCTATATCTTATATTATTCCAAGTTCAAAAAATATTTCATCTATATCACTTAATTCTGCAACTCCCCAACGAACTTTAATTCAAAAATTTACTTTTATTAAATCTATACTTTTACCCCAATCTCTTCCACGGCCTTTACATCCAAAGTCACAAACGATATCCTCAAGTATTTCTGTACATGATCCGCTCCAGCATCCCACAAGTATTCCAATTCCTTGTGATAATTCTTCCAGTTTGCATCCACCTACTTCTAAATTTCATCACATGATCACAAGAAAAAAAACTGCTCAAGGTTACAATCAATAACATGGACTAGACAATGATCAAACATTTAGTCCAGTGGTGAAATCAGTCACCATTCATATTGTTTCTGTTACTGCTGTAACGATCCAACCAGTCTTTTTGAGCATTTGTATTTTATTCAACTATTTGAATTCTTGAGTAGCTTCGTATGATATTTTATGGCTTGTGTGAATCGTCGATTTTGATTTTTAGGTGATTCGAAATTGATTTAGAAGAATGATTCTCATCTAGGAAGTTTTAAGTTAGAAGAGTTAACCAAGTTTGACTTTTATGTATTTGACCTTGGATCGGAGTTCTGATAATTCTGTTAGTCCATATGGTGATTTTGTACTTGGGCGTATGTTCGAATTTGCATTTGGATATTTCTAGAAGGTTTAGTCACCAATTGATGAAAGTTAGAAATTTGAAGGGTTGAAATATTCATAAGTTTGATCAAGAGTTGAATTTGATGATATCAGATTCAGATTGTAGTTTCGGGGATCGAAATAGGTTTGCTATGTCATTTGGGAATTCTGTGCAAAATTTTAGGTCATTCCGGGTTGATTTGATATTGTTCGGCACGAGTTTTTGAAGTTGAAAATTTAAAAGTCGTTAAGCTTGATTTTGAGGTGCGATTCATTGTTTCAATGTTGTTATGTGTGATTTAAGGCCTCAAGTAGGTCCCGCTTTATGTTATGTGACTTGTTGGTATATTCAGACGGGGTCTCGAGGGACTCGGGCGTGTTTCGAACTGATTTCAGACCATTTTTCTTCACATTTTCATTGTTGTTTGTGCTGGTGTCTGGTGCCCCAACTGTTCTTCACGATCGCGTAGAGGAAAAATCTAGAGCCGTACACTTTCTTCATCGCAGTCGCACTTGGAAGACCGCTTTCGCGTAGGTCTGAGTTAGTTACTGTTCGCGTTTGTATATGGAGCACCGCAATCGCGTAGAGCTGAGACGAGGAGCTTGTGAGTTCTCCTTCGTGTTCGTGTGGGTTAGTCCGCATTCGCGGAGAGTTTTCATCTGTGGGCATTGCATTCACATGAGGAGGCTCGGGAACGCATAGTGTATTTTATTCTTCTCCGCGATCGCGATCCATTAACTCGTCCAGTGATTATAAAAACTCTATTTCGGAGGGTTTCAACCATTTTAGCATATTTGGAGCTATAGAGCTCGGATTGAGACGATTTTTAGGCGATTTTCACTACATGAATTGGGGTAGGTATTCTCTACTCGATTTTGATTATATTCAGGAATATATCTTCATTTTTTGCACTAATTGATTATTTCAAAAGAGAAATTTGGGAGGTTTTGTCTAAAATTTCATAGAGTGAATTTTTGAACTTTGAACATCGATTTGGAGTCGGATTTGAATGAAACTAGTATGGTTGGACTTAGTAATTTAATGGAATGTTCGATTTTGTGAATTTTGTCGGGTTCTAATGTACGGGCCCGGGTTTGACTTTTTGGTTGACTTTGGGCTTTTGATTAAAGATTCAATGTTGATTGACTTTGTTTCCTTTGACATTATTTGATGTTCTTGAGTTGCTTTTAGCTAGTTTCGAGATGTTCAGAGGTTGGCACGCACGGGAAGGTGTTTCTAGAGTATTGTTTGGCTTGCTCGATATTGGATTCGCCTTGTTCGAGTTAAGTAACACTTCTAAATTTAGTGTTGAAGGTATGAATCTCTGAATATACGTGTTATGTGTTGGTGTTGAGGTGACACACATGCTAGGTGACGTTTGTGAGGGCGTGCAACGTGTGAATTATGACTCGGTTGATTATGTGGTATTGTTTAGTTATCTATCTTGTTTTTATCCACGAAATTCCTACGTGTTAGAGAAATTGAGATGTGATCCATGTTAAAAATCATGTTTAGGCCATCTACTTATTCTGTTGGGACCACACTGAGGTAATTTCTGGTGTTGAGCTATCTTCTTAAATTGCAATTACATACTCAGTCATATTCATTCATTTGCATATCATATCTCAGTCCCCGTTATCATTCATTGTCACATCATGTTATCATTGTTTGGGCTGATCAGAATTAGATTTGTGAGCCCGAGAGACTGGAGAGATTGGTGACTGAGTGAGGCTGATGACCTAATTATGAGTGGTATTTGTGGGATCGGGCTGCATTTCGCAACATGCTTTATTGATTCATGATCAAATCGAGTTGCACGATGTATCATGCCATGATTGGATTATATTAGCGCTTGGGCAGGACTCGTCCCTCTGATGTTTGAGATACCATTAGTAAGCGCAGGTACCAATGAGTGTGAGTGATTGAGAGGTGCTGAGTGATTGAGAGTGTTGAGTGATTGGGAGGTGCTGAGTGATTGAGCGTGCTGAGTGAGGTCAAATACTCCGAGAGCATGAGCACACGAGCTTTTCACTATTGTGCATTTCATTTGACATGCATACTTGGCTTGTAGGCATAGAGATGCATTTCCTCATGATATACGGTATTGTGACATTTATTACTTCTCATATACATTGACATGTAGGCATAGAGATGTAATTTTCTCATGCTATCTGATAATGGGTCATCTTATCTGTTGTTGAAAGTTTTTGGGAAAATCATAGTTTTTCTAACATATTCACATTTTGATGAGTTCGGTGAAAGATTTGGGTTTTACTAATATACCTGAAAAAGCATGCCTATTTTCCATAACTATGAACGAGCTGAGCATCGTATCTTTGAGTATTACTTGTATTGTTTTCATTATATTGTTATGAGTTATTCTTGGTTGTTGGTGTTGGAATCTGACCATTGTCCATGCTCGTCATTTCTTTCAACCCAAGCTTAATTTTATTACTTATTGAGTATACGGGTTCGGTTGTACTCATACTATACTTCTGCACTTTGCGTAAAGATTTTGGAGTTAATATTGTTGTGTATGGAGGGAGTTAGCTTTGAATATGTACCTATGTTTCGGTTGTAACTACCTCTTGTTCATGGTAGCTTTAGATTTATAAAAGTCTATTTATGTACATTTCAAACAGATGACGTACTTATTTTATACTAACTTTGTAAACTCTAAATCTTAGAATCTCATGATTTGTACTACCAGTCCTTGGGGATTCTTTGTATAAAAGTTCAGTTATATTATCATTATTTTTCTCAGTAGATCTCCTTTAAGTTGGATTATTGGTAAATTGGCTTATCTAGCATGTTGGATTAGGTGTCATCACGATTAGTTGGATTTTGGGTCATGACAAGTTGGTATCAGAGCCCTAAGTTCATAGGTTCTACGATTCATGATCAAGTGTTTGTTAGAATCTTGCGGATTGGTATAGTGACGTCCATACCTATCTTCGAGTTTACAGGGCATTTAGGATAAACTTACCATCTTTATTTCATTATCGAGCGACATTGATTCAGCTTGAAGCGTATCTCCTAGAAAATATTATTTCGGGGTTGCCCAAAGTTAGTTAGATGGTGGTACGTGTTATGGTTAGTTAGATCATTGTGGACTTTTGGAGGGTTATTTATCCAATTGGGGATGACCAGAGTTGATTTGGGGGCTATTGGTAGGCCTGAGGAGGATGTGTATTCCACACCAGGTCGTATTTGTTGACTCAGAAATATTAGTGTTGAGGGGTGTGATATTTAGTTAGAGTTTAGCTTGTTCGTGTTCTAAAATGTTATATGCGTTACTCTTCCATGCTACGAGGGGTTGTGAGCTTGAGAACTCTAAGTTTGTGTGGTTGTATTTTGAATCTTTGTTCTTTTCAGAATTGATTTCAAAACTGTCTTTCATTCCTGGCATTTTCCTATAATTGTTTCTATTCCTGAAAACCTTTTCACTCCTAAAAGTGTTATCTCTACACTGTTTTACTAAGCTCTTTCAGACTATGTCAAGCACTCTCACTTCTACGCTTAGATTATTAAGTTCTGCCTTTCCAGTGTGTGTACTGCCTAGGAATCCATGAGATTCCTCCGAACTCTGGCACACTGGGGCCGACCCTTCCACACTGCACATAATCACTTCCCTATTCAAAGGATCTTGGTGTGAGCATTGTCCGGGATCCCTGAGGTCCTTAGGGGACTTTGACACACCAGTACACCCTATTGGCTATGAGGTCTTGGTATCTTAGACTGTTTTGAAGGCCTGGTGTCTCCAGGTTTACTTTGGGCCTATGTGCAGGCTCCCTATAGTATAGCTCATTTATTTATGTAATTCATTCAATTCTGGTCTGTAATAATCATCTTTGTAAACAGATATTGGGAAAATTAGTAAAAGGGTAGGGATTCTTATACGATTTTTGTGGGGAAATTGGGTAAAAATCATGCTTTAGGTTTATACTATGTTTATTTGCAGTAGAAATCATGCCTTTAGACCTGTATTATTTTACTTGCATTAAAGATCATGTTGTAGGACTGTTGTGTTATTTGCATCGGAAACCCTGCCTTAGAATAATTACGTTTACTAGTTTTGCATATTAGAAAACATGTTATAGCTCAGTACTTCATTATCACGAAATTCTACTTCTGCATAAGTCACAATCACCTTGAAATCATGTCGTTAGGCTATTGCTGTAATCATGCCTAATAAAAATGACCATTCTCTATATGCATTAGAAATCCTGTTTTAGGACTGCATTTGCATTTTCTTTAAATCATGTCGCCTAAATAAATAATTGTCTTGTTTATAAAGATGCTTAAAAGAACAGCCCCAATGCCTAGACACCATGTTATAGGATAAAATATGCATGAAATCAACTTTTGTATTTCAGCACCTTGACAAGCATGTTTATAAGATGTATTAAAACCCAAACTGTTTGTTTTTCTTTAGTCAATTTCCAGAATTTTGTTTGCATGTTAGATAGCATGTTTAAAGGGTGTTACAGATCCACGCCTAGGCAAACCTTAGGTAATTGAGGTCCGATAAAGCTGTAAAATTATGCTCTGATTACTTGTGAAATTGCCCAGGTTCAACAGGTTTTAAAATCAGTAGGCAAACTGATTAGGTTTACGCCACTTTGTTTTAAAACAATCCTGCATATTCTCTGCTTGTTATGCTCACCTAGATATCCTGTTCTAGGAATTTCTGAAATTCTTTGAAATTTGTGTTTGAGACATGCTAATTATCTGTTTATGTGTGGAGGTAAACATGAGCCTCTTAATTATTTTCATATTTGATAGTCCTATATGTTCTTTGTTGTCGCTTAGATTTTTCCCTTCCTAACACCTTAGGAGAGTCTATAACTGCCCTAAAATTAAAGGTCCCTAACACCTCCAGGGCCACAAAGAAGGGACGGGTAAATCACGCTTAGAGTTCGTTAATTAAAATCGCTTATATAACTTCTAAGCGGAGGGTATTTTGGTAGTAAAAGGATATGATGACCTGTACGCTAATGCCAAATTTAACCCCTCTAGTTGAGGAAGGATTATCGGGCATTGTACATATGTGATCCTATAGGCTAACAAACTTAGGACTTTTCCATCTTTATACATATGTATGCTTGGACTGCTTACCTTTTAAACTCCTTTTATCTTACTTACATATGTGTGCTTAGACTTCTTATCTCTTAAATGAATAATTTACTAGGGACCCACCATTGTGGACCTCGAGGGGTGCCTAACACCTTCCCCTCAAGGGAATTTCAAGCCCTTACCCAATCTCTGGTAACGTAGACTGGTTTCATGAATTACTTGCATTAGATGCCCTAACACACCATAAATCCGTTAGGTGGAGACTCTTCACTTTCCATGCCCCTCTCCTAAAAGGAAGGGAATTGTCCCAAATGAATGTCGAAACCCCAACTCCGTGAAGGAATAAAAAAAAAGGGGCGCGATAGTATGGCGAATCTGCTGGGGATTTTAGGCTTTTATCATAACAAACTTGCTTTTTGTAAATTAGTCTTAAGCATGCTTCTTTTGCTAATATGTGCGCACCCTTTCCCTTTCCCCTTATGTGAATTTAATTGCCCGTTTTGAGTATTTATGATTTCCTTTACTGCAGAAACTGACTTATTTCTTTGTTTTCCTTTCTTAAATGTCTTTGAATTGTTAAATACCGCATTTATCATTTTCATAACATGCAAATACGTGACAACATATTATTTACTGCTGCATAAATCATGCTCAACATCATATTCCACTCGTGCGTAATCAATCCTCTAGCAATGCTTGATGAATGGTTGCGTTCTTCCTATATATCAACTTTAAATTCGGAAAGGCTTATTTGCGGTAAAACTAGTCGATCAGCGGTGCAATCGACGGTTCCGTGCCTTTCCCCCTCAAATTATCCACTTGAGGGTACCAGTCTAGACCCCCATAGCAACCTTACTCTGATTATAACTGTACATGCATCATGGTCAAACCTAGCCGGGTTAGTATGTTGTCCACATAATAACCCTTTAAGACAAACCTTACCCAAAAGTCCACCGGGGTTTCTATAAATCTAACGGAAGCAACCATGTTTTGTGCATTAATTTTTGGAGAACTAAATGCCAATATGCCAATCATGGATATATAAATAGTCTAATCTGGGGGGTGGGGAGGGTCTAACCTTATTTATTTTGCCGAAAATAAAGCACGAGGTCCCAGGTTCGGCATGATCCAAAATATGTCAAAAAGATTAAGCCTGGGGAAGGTCCTTCTAGGACGAGGTAGATTAGATTTACCTGTTTTTTCCTAAATGTAATAAGGCCAAGTGCCAATAGTGACTTATCTTTTATATCTTAGTATCGTTTTGGGATTCGTCTGTTTTTTATATTAATGAATGAGGCATTTATTGGAATCTAAGTTCTCCAAAATAACTTGTCGCTAGGCCTACCTCGGGCACAACGAGTCTCCCAAAATAGGACGCGAATTTACATTCCGCACTATGTGTTTAAGTATTGCAAATATTCTTTTCAGAACTCTTACTAACTTGGCTACCTTTTGTTTTTATTTCTTTCTTTTGATTATTCACATTTCCCAAATGTTGGTTCACGCATACTGGCATCATCAGCTTATCATACCAGATCCAAAGGCCCTACCATCAGAGCTGTGGAGAGAGGATCATTCCTCAAGAATTGGACTGTCAGACCATCCATGGCCCGACGAGTCCTGGGGTAGCAAGGTTGAACATCATTGTTTGTTTTGTTGTTTTCTAAGAAAATGATTTCCTTTTTTGCATTTATTTTAAATAAAATCTCCAGCGTTCCAAAAATGTTGTTTAAATTATTGAAAATCGCTTTTATGTTTTAATGGATCGATATTTATTATTACCATTTTCTCTCATATCTTTAGCTATACAACATTACTATTTTATGTCTTGATGAACCAACAACTGTGACATGTAATGAGGCAACGCAACAAAAGGATAGTGATTCAGAAGAAGAGGATGTCATACCCGAGGAAATCGTCAGGGAAGTAAAGGATTTTGAGAACAAGCCCAAGTCCAACTTGGACGAGACTGAGATAATTAACTTGAGAGATTCTGAAACTATCAAGGAGACCCGCATCAACATTCACTTATCACCATCAGAAAAAGAAGATTATACACAGTTCCTAAAAGAGAACGAGGACATCTTTGCATGGTCATACGATGATATGACCGTGTTAAATACATCTATTGTGGCCCAAGAGTTGCCCACAAACCCAATGTGTCCACAGTGAAGCAAAAACTCAAGAAATTCAAGCATGATATGAGTCTGAAAATCAAAGAGGAGGTCACCAAGCAAAGCAAGGCCAAGGTCCTTAGGGTGGTTAAATACCCAACTTGGTTAGAAAACATCGTGCCAGTTCAGAAGAAGGATGGGAAGGTTAGAATTTGTGTCGATTATTGGTATCTCAGCAGAGCCAGCCCACATGATGATTTCCCACTTCCAAACATACACATCTTAATCGATAGTTGTGCCAGACATGAACTCCAGTCCTTCGTAGATTGTTTCGCCGATTACCAACAAATTTGGATGTACGAGGAGGACGCTGAGAAAACCACTTTCATTGCACCCTGGGGGGTATACTGTTACAAAATGATGTCGTTCGGCCTAAAAAATGCTAGGGCCACCTACATGAGGGCCATGACTACTATCTTTCATGACATGATACATAAAGAGATTGAGGTGTATGTGGACGATGTCATCATTAAATCCAAGAAGGCCATGGATCATATAGCAGACTTGAGGAAATTCTTCGACAGACTGTGGAAGTACAACCTAAAGTTAAACCCTACAAAATATGCATTCGGGGTTCCTGTCGGAAAGTTATTAGGATTCATCATTAGCCGCCGAGGGATAGAAATGGATCCGCCAAAAGTCAAATCTATCCAAGAGCTACCACCGCCAAAGAGTAAGAAATATGTAATGAGTTTTCTGGGAAGGCTAAACTACATCAGCCGGTTCATATCCCAATCCACATTTATATGTGAGCCAATTTTCAAGATGGTAAAGAAGGATGTTGCAACTAGTTGGACTGAAGATTGTCAAAAGGCTTTTGACAAGATCAAAGAGTACTTATCAACACCACTAGTCTTGGTCCCGCCAGATCCAGGTAGACCATTGCTACTCTACCTTGCAGTACTACAAGGAGCTTTCGGCTGCATTCTGGGGAAGCACGACGAGACAGGTAGAAAAGAACAGGCCATCTATTACCTGAGTAAGAAGTTTACACCTTGTGAAGCACGATATTCTCTGCTAGAACGAACCTATTGTGCCTTAACCCGGATAGCTCAGAAGCTGAGGCATTACTTCTGTGTCTATACATTATACCTTATATCAAGAATGGATCCTTTGAAGTATATCTTTCAAAAAGCTATGCCCACTGGCAAGCTGGCTAAGTGGAAAATCTTGTTGAGTGAGTTCGACATTGTTTGTACAACTCAGAAAGCAATTAAAGGACAGACACTGCGGTTCATATTGCTGAAAACCCTATGGAAGGAGAGTACGAACTCCTGAAAACGTATTTTCCCGATGAAGAGGTACTATTTATGGGAGAAGACATTGTTGAATCCTATGACGGTTGGAGAATGTTCTTTGACGGAGCGGCGAATTTCAAAGGAATAGGCATTAGAGCCATTTTGGTGTCGGAAACTGGTCAACATTATCCGGTATCTGCAAAACTCAGATTTCCCTGCACTAACAACATGGTGAAATACGAATCTTGCATATTAGGACTCAACATGGACATTGACATGAACATTCAATAGTTATTGGTGATCGGTGATTCAGATTTGCTTGTGCACCAGGTACAAGGAGAATGGGCAACCAAGAATTCCAAGATATTACCATATCTGCACCATGTGCAGGAATTGAGGAAAAGGTTCACAAAGATAGAGTTTCGGCATGTTCCCAAGGTTCAGAACGAGTTTGCCGATGCATTGGCCACTTTTTCATCAATCATACATCATCCAAACAAGAACATCATTGATCCTATCCCAGTAAGGATCCATAATCAGCCGGCATATTGTGTTCATGTTGAAGAAGAAATAGATGGGAAGCCTTGGTTCCACGACATCAAAAGGTATCTAACAAAAGGGGAATACCCGGAGCATGCAAACCATACTCAGAAACGCATGCTTCGAAGATTGTCCAACAATTTCTTCCACAGCGGAGGAACCCTATAAAGAAGAACTCCTGATTTGGGATGGTTGAGGTGCGTCGACGCGAAAGAAGATTCTAAGTTGCTAGAAGAGATACATGCCGGAACCTGCGGCCTGCATATGAATGACTTTGTCTTGGCCAAGAAGATACTCAAGGTCGGTTATTTATGGATGACCATGGAGACATATTGTATCCGGTATGTCCAAAAATGCTATCAATGTCAAGTACATGCAGATATGATAAAAGTGCCGCCAAATGAGCTCAATGCAACAAGCTCACCTTGGCCATTCGCCGCCTGGGGAATGTATGTCATTAGTCCAATCGAGCCCACCGCCTCAAATGGGCATCGGTTCATCTTGGTAGCTATTGATTACTTCACCAAATGGGTCAAAGCAGCATCTTACAAAGTAGTGACTAAGAAGGTTGTGGCAGATTTTGTCCATGGCCGGATTGTTTGTCGGTTCAGAGTTCCAGAATTCATTATCATTGACAATCTCGCCAATCTCAATAGTGATCTGATGAAAGCCATATGCGAGACTTTAAAAATCAAGCACAAGAATTCCACAACATGCATACCTCAAATGAATAGAGCCGTAGAAGCCGCCAACAAAAATACCAAGAAGATACTGAGAAAGATGGTAGAAAACCACAAACAGTGGCACGAGAAGATGCCATTCGCTTTATTAGGATACCGTACCACAGTCCGCACATCACCCGGGGCAACTCGCTACTTACTGGGTTATGGTATTGAAGCTGTTATTTCTGTCGAAGTAGAGATTCCTTCCTTGAGGATCATACAAGAAGCTGAGCTCAGCGATGCAGAATGGATAAGGAACCATTATGAGAATCTAGCCCTTCATAGACGGAAAAAGGATGAATGCAGTGTGTCATGGGAAACTTTATCAAAGCAGGATGTCCAGAGCCTTCAACAAAAGAGTCAAGTCGATACATCTCACACCGGGGCAGCTGGTGTTGAAGAAGATCTTTTCGCGTCAAGATGAAGCCAAAGGGAAATTTTATCCCAACTGGCAAGGTCCTTAATGGTTCACAGAGTATTGACAGGGGGATCCCTCATACTCGCAGAAATGGACGAAGAAGTATGACCAAAACCAATCAATTCAGATATAGTCAAGCGATACTACGTGTAATTGTTTATGTTTCCGCAAATGATGTAAATTGAACTACGCTCGACCTGATTCCCGTTTAAGAGGGGATATGTAGTCAGCCCTGTGGGTTTGGTCACTATTCAATAAATTTTTTATTTTTCCACCATCAGAAATTGGGGCAGAATTTTGAGGAGGGCCCTCAAAATTCCGAAGCAAGTTTAGCCGATCACAAAATATATAACAGTCAGAAATGTTTGTCTGTCTAACTGGGGCAGAATTTTGAGGAGGACCCTCAAAATTCTATGGCAGGAGAAGTCACAATGTCTCGGATCGTGTCACAGTCACTGGTTCATCTAACCAATTTTCTAAAAAATATATTTTTACTATGACTTTGAAAACTAAGCATGCTTGCTTTTGAAATAACTCTGTTTAGAAAACGCCACCCCAAATGATTTGAACAAGATCTTCAGACAAAGCAAAGCAAATCAAGCAAGCCGACGGAGGCACGAACTGACCTCCCCCTTACAGAACTCACGATTTTTTTTGAATGCAGGAACAAGGAATATGCACGCCTCGAAATCACAACCTTCATAACAACAATGATACTGAATCCACTTCCAGCTAAGAAATACTCTACTATCACCTACTATTTGTTCTCTTTGCATGAGACTAAGCCCTGTCCCGAATCTTGCATGAGACTAAGCTCTGTTTCTATCTGCATGAGGCTAAGCCCTGCCTTCATATTTGCATAAGGCTAAGATCTGCCTTCACCTGCATGGGACTAATCCATGTCCCTAATCTTGCATGAGACTAAGCTCTATCTCCATCTACATGAGGCTAAGTCCTGCCTCCATATTTGCATAGGCTTACCTCTGATTTCACTTTGCATGGGACTAAGCCCTGCCCCACATCTTGCATGAGGTTAAGATCTACCTCTATATTTGCATGAGGCTAATCTCTGCCTCTTATTTGCATTTTGTCGAGACTAAGCTTGTCTCTCCGAAACTACCTATTTTGGTCTTCTTTCGGGCTAAGCTCTACCCTCAACTTCACAAGACTAAGCCTTGTCTTGTTACTTTTGACCTCATATTATTGCATCTCATGGGCTGAAATATCGCCAAACTTGTCCAAAGGCGTCATAGTCTAAAGGCATCATCCTCATAGCCGGAAGACACCATGTCATGGCCTAAGGATCTCTCAAATTTGCATATCATTATTCAAAGATGTCATGGTTCGGAGGCACCATTTTCATGGCCCGAGAACATCATTTCATGGCCCGAGAACATCATTTCATGGCCTGCGAATCCCTCACTGAACAATTCATGGCCCAGGACATCATGGTCTAAGGACGTTATCCTCAATTGTCCGAAGACAATTCTCATGGTCCGAAGGGAATCTGCATCATGTTTTAATTTCCGTACAAATATATGCTCGCAGCATCTCTTTGCTTGCAAGTAGCCCAATGAGCAACCGTTATCCCGACAGGAGCAACCCCGCACGGATTCCTTCGAACTATCTCAAACCTGACCTCTCACCACTGCCATTCTTCACCTATTCCAAAACTTCGTGTCCGTTCTTGTGATGACTTCATCGATATATTTCGATGATGAATCCAAAACTACACACGACCTGATTCCTGTAAAACCAGGGATATGTAGGCATCTCAGAGACCATAGTGCGGCCTAAATCTCTCAAACCATTTCGCTCGGTCAAAATTGGCCATCATATCTTTACCCGACAACTCTTCCATCCTTCCCGGGTAAAGAGAGGCAGCTGTTGATACTCAATTTTTCCCTATAAGATTTTTAAATGCATATATACCTTCAAGACTATGCATTAACATCAATTGATATTTTTCCATAATTTCTACATTTCAAAATTAATTTATCCCAGTATTTTATTTATATAAATAATTACAAAATTGCATTACAAATGACTTTACAACATTTCATGATTTAATTTTGCTATTTATGGTCATGTTAAGCTCAAAATATTTGCACAAATAGCCACATTTATATTTTTGGGTTACAATTGCAATAACTTTGCAATTATAGCCCATGCGTACGTTATTGCATTATTTTACCAGAAAATGGCTCATTGTATTTCTAAAATATTGAATAGTTATTTTTAAAACATTTCTATGCATGAAAATTATTTTTTATAATTTGTTAACTATTTTTACAAATTGTTTTATCAATTAAGTGGGTATTTAACAAATAGCCCTATCTAATTTCTTCAATTTTCGGACCTAACCCCTCAAACATTAGCCCAAACTCCTTTTTAATACCAGCTCAATTTCACTTTAAGCCAACCTACCCGACCCAAATCCCCATCAAATCGTGGTTGTTGATCTTTTAGATCAACGGTCCACAATAAACTTTACCATTTTAATTCACAACCAACCCTAACCCCTTCTCACTTTTCATTTTCCGTCGTCCCAATTTACCTTACCTCTCCATTCTCTCTCAAGCTCACCCTAACCCTAGTCGCCGTCACCGGCAAAAAACCTCCCCCTTATGACGTTTCTATGCCTTCTCTGACCAGACCTGGTCTTCTACACGCCATGGCTATTCGATTTCTTGGATCCTTGAGAGGATCTCGAGGAACCCCAACTGGTTCTGGTATGAAACTTTGTTTATCAGCCTGTCTCAGGTCATTTTTCCGTCTGTGAGTAAAACTTCTTCTTCTTTATTACGGATTTATGGGTTCTTCACTTATTCTCTCATCTCTATTACTTTTTTGAGAACCCTAGTGTGTTATTGTCAATCCATCTCAGATCTGGGGTGATTCGAGCACTTTTATGTGTTTTCCTTTAAAAATCTCCTGTTTAATTAACTATTCCGACTTTTTATCACTCTTCCTAAGCTAGGGTTCATCTCAAACTGTTTTTAAAGATTTTTCTGAATTCTTAATGTTTAGGTATTTTTTTCTTCATCGTTTTAACTGATTTTTATACGGGTGTTCAAACCCTAGACGATTCTGTGATGTACTGGTTTTCTTCAACTTCTGTTTCAATATTATTGATACAAGTCGTATTACTTTGCTCTATATTTTGGACTTAAACATTGTTCCTTGTTAAATCCAGCATTTTGTGGTTTTGCCCTAATTAACCTCTGTTAGGGTTCGAACCTACTCTTTCCGGCTAAGTTCTATGTTTCTTGGAGGTTTTACTTAGTCTATTTCTATTTATGGAAGTTGAGTAATTCTTTCCGGAAATCAGTGTTATTTTGAATGTTTTGTTGATTGATTTACTCCGTTAGAGATTCGTGTGCATAAATCTTGTTTGTTTCCTTGTTTATGAATTTAATTGACCGTCTATGCTTTAACTGGTTGCCCGTATAATTTTGTGATTGTACTGATCCTTTATTTGGTATGATTGGGATTCTTGCCTTAACTAAACTCCATATTTATTACCGTTTGACCAATTACCCCTAATTAGGGGAGGTCTATTCTGAACCCTTATGTGATTGAATTCTGTGACTCTATGATTTTCTTAATTGTCTGAATGCTGATTCCTTTACCTTATTTTTCCTCTCAACAAGCGAACAATTACTTCAGAATACACACACTCTCTCAAATTCTCTCTTCTTTCTCTGCTACTTGTGCTAACTGTTGGTCTAGCCGGCTGAAAGCCAAGGCTAGACAGTGGAACTCTACTTGCTTTACATTCTGCACTTTGCTTCCTTAACTGGTATGTCTCTACTTCAATTCTGAAACTTAACTTTATGTGTTCCTTTATGTAAATCCATGCCTATTTCTGCACTAGTTTAATTGGCTATGTATTTAATTGTCTTCCTGTTTACTGCTTTACCCAACATGTTTAAGTTTTACCCTCTCCAATTCAAGTGTTTAATCGAGCATGCCTAGATCTCATTTGTCTTGTTTGCATGTTTGTTCAGTTCCTGTTTACTCCCCTCAACTAGTATGCTCATGTTAGTGTCTTTGACTCCTAATGTATTTGATTGGTCCTAATTGGTATGACTAATGCACCCATGTCTTCAACATGACTATTCCCACGCTTTGTCTCTATGTTTTAATTGCCTTTTACCTTGACTGACTTGTCAAGTCTCTGAATCAGTAGATCCTAGTTGTTCTGTGCAGTTATTGTTCCACATTCTCCCCTTAGACCTTGTACTTGTGTTTCTGATGTGAGCTCTTTATGTTCCCAACCCCTTGACCCATGCTTGTAAAGATGATTGCAAAATGGTGGTGAGTCTGAGCACTATGAGTTTGTGTAGTTGTATGGTGAATCTTTGTTCTTTTCAGAATTGATTTCAAAACTATTTTTCACTCCTGGCATTTTCCTAAAATTGTTTCTATTCCTGAAAACCTTTTCACTCCTAAAAGTGTTATCTCTACACTGTTTTACTAAGATCTTTCAAACTATGTCAAGCACTCTCACTTCTACTCTTAGATTATTAAGTTCTACCCTTCCAGTGTGTGTACTGCCTAGGGATCCATGAAATTCCTCCGAACTCTGGCACACTAGGGCTGGCCCTTCCACACTGCACATAATCACTTCCCTATTCAAAGGATCTTGGTGTGAGCATTGCCCGGGATCCCTGAGGTCCTTAGGGAACTTTGACACACCAGGACACCCTATTGGCTACGAGGTCTTGGTATCTGCGACTGTTTTGAAGGCCTAGTGTCTCCAGGTTTACTTTGGGCCTATCTGCAGGTTCTCTATAATATAGCTCATATTTATTTATGTAATTCATTTAATTCTGGTCTGTAATAATCATCTTTGTAAACAGATATTGGGGAAATTAGTAAAAGGGTAGGGATTCTTATACGATTTTTGTGGGGAAATTGGGTAAAAATCATGCTTTAGGTTTATACTATGCTTATTTGCAGTAGAAATCATGCCTTTAGACCTATATTATATTACTTGCATTACAGATCATGTTGTAGGACTGTTGTGTTATTTGCATTAGAAACCATGCCTTAGGATAATTACGTTTACTTGTTTTGCATATTAGAAAACATGTTATAGCTCAGTACTTCATTATCACGAAATTCTACTTCTGCATAAGTCACAATCACCTAGAAATCATGTCGTTAGGCTATTTCTGCAATCCTGCCTAATAAAAATGACCATTCTCCATGTGCATTAGAAATTCTGTTTTAGTACTGCATTTGCATTTGCTTTAAATCATGTCGCCTAAATAAATAACTGTCTTGTTTATAAAGATGCTTAAAAGAACAGCCCCTACACCTAGACACCATGTTATATGATAAATATGCATGAAATCAACTTTTGTATTTCAGTACCTAGACAAGCATGTTTATAAGATGTATTAAAACCCAAACTGTTTGTTTTCCTTTAGTCAATTTTCAGAATTCTGTTTGCATCTTAGACGACATGTTTAAAGGGTATTACAGATCCACGCCTAGGCAAGCCTTAGGTAATTGAGGTCCTATAAAGCTGTAAAATTATGCTCTGTTTATTTGTGAAACTGCCCAGGTTCAACAGGTTCTAAAATCAGTAGGCAAACTGATTAGGTTTACGCCACTTCGTTTTAAAACAATCCTGCATATTCTTTGCTTGTTATGCTCACCTAGATATCCTATTCTAGGACTTTCTGAAATTCTCTGAAATCTGTGTTTGAGACGTGCTAATTATCTGTTTATATGTGGAGGTAAACATGAGCTTCTTAATTGTTTTCATATTTGACAGTCCTATATGTTCTTTGTTGTCGCTTAGATTTTTACCTTCTTAACACCTTAGGAGAGTATAGAGCTGCCCTAAAATTAGAGGTCTCTAACACCTCTAGGGCCGTGAAGAAGGGACGGGTAAATCACGCTTAGAGTTCGTTAATTAAAATCGCTTATATAACCGCTAAGGGGAGGGTATTTGGGTGGTAAAATGATAGGACCTGTACGGTAATGCCACGTGTAACCCCTTTAGTTGAGGAAGGATTATCGGGCATTGTACATATGTGATCTTATAGGCTAACAAACTTAGGACTTCTCCATCTTTATACATATGTGTGCTTGGACTGCTTACCTTTTAAACTCCTTTGATCTTACTTACATATGTGTTCTTAGACTGCTTATCTGTTAAATGACTAATTTACTAAGTAAGTTTGGCCGGGACCCACCATTGTGGACCTCGAGGGGTGCCTAACACCTTTCCCTCATGGTAATTTCAAGCCCTTAGCCAATCTCTGGTAACGTAGACTGGTTTCATAAATTACTTGCATTAGGTGCCCTAACGCACCATAAATCCGTTAGGTGGAGACTCTTCACTTTCCATGCCCCTCTCCTAAAGGAAGGGAGTTGTCCCAAATGAATGTCGAAACCCCGACTCCGTGAAGGAATAAAAAAAGGGGCGCGACACACATACTAAGGGTGAATTAAAGATCTTCAGTTATATTATGTTTTCAGGGTTATATGGATTGGGGTGACGTGGGATCATCCCTGGGTATGTGCATGGTAAGGTTACATGGCGATTTTTTTGGCTTTGGAACGACTCTTGGTACGTTCGAGGATGAAAGTATGTTTAACTGGGGGAGAATGTAACGACTCGGCCTGTTGATTTGAGAATTTTCATTCCGTTCAGCTATTTGAAGTCTTGAGTAGCACCGAATGATGTTTATGACTTGTGTGAATCGTCGGTTTTGGTTTTCAGGTGATTCAGGATTGATTTGGAAGAATGGTTCTCAACTAGGAAGCTTTGAGTTGGAAGAGTTGATCAAGTTTGAATTTCGTGTATTTTGACCCCGCATTGGAGTTCTGATGATGTTAGGTCTAGATGGTGATTTTTGACTTGGGCTTATTCCCGGATTTGCATTTAGATATTTCTAGAAGGTTTAGGCACTAATTGGTGAAAGTTGGAAATTTGAAGGGTTGGAATGGTTGACTTTGTACCGAGAGTTGACTTTGATGATATTAGATTCAAATTGTAGTTTCAGGGATTGGAATAGCTTCTTTATGTCATTTGGGACTTGTGTGCAAAATTTGAGGTCATTCCGGGTTGATTTGATATTCGACACGAGTTTTGGAAGTTGAAAGTTCAAAAGTTCATTAAGCTTGGTTTGAGGTGAAATTCGTCGTTTTGACGTTATTATGTGTGATTTGAGGCTTCGAGTAGCTCTGTGTTATGTTATGGACTTGTTGGTATATTCAGACAGGATCCCAATGGGTTCGGGCGTGTTTCTGATTGATTTCGAACCACTTTTCTTCACATTTTCATTGTTGGTTTTCGCTGGTATGTGGTGCCCCAGTTGTCCTTCGCAATCGCAAAGATGGAGGTGCGCTGTCATAGGGGAAAAATCTGGAGCTGGGCCTTTTCTTCATCGCGGTCGCGATTGGAAGACCGCTTTCGCGTAGGGCTGAGTTGGTTATAATTTGCGTTCTCATATGGGGCATCGCGATCGCGTGGAGATGAGACGGGGAACTGGGAGCTAATGATTTCTCCTCCCGTTCGCGTGCGTCAGTCCGCGTTCACGGAGAGTTGGCATCTGTGGGCATCGTGTTGGCATGAGGAGGCTCGTGAACGGTAGTGAATTTCAGGGAAATGCACTTTATTCTCCGCGATCGTGATGGTATTTGCGCGATTGCGATTCATTAATTCGTCATAAGAACTATATTTCGAAGAGTTTCAACCATTTTAGCATATTTGGAGCTATGGAGCTTGGATTGAGGTGATTTTTGTGCCGTTATTCATTACATGGATTGTGGTAAGTGTTCGCTACTCGATTTTGATTATATTTCATGAATTTATCTTCATTTTTTGCACTTGATTGATGATTTCAAAAGAGAAATTGGGATTTTTTGTCTAACATTTTATAAAGTGAATTTTTGAGTTTTGAATATCGATTTTCGATTCAAATTTGAGTGAAACTAATATGGTTGGACTCATAATTGAATTGGTTGTCGGATTTTGTGAGTTTTGTTAGGTTCCGAGGTGCGGGTCCAGATTTGACTTTTTGGTTGACTTTAGGCTTTTTATTAAAGGTACAACCTTTATCGATTGAGTTTATTTCCTTTAACATTATTTGATGTTCTTGAGTTGCTTTTGGCTAGTTTCGAGCCATTCGAAGGTCGGTACGCGCGGGATGGCATTTCTATAGTATTTTCTTGGCTTGCTCGGTATTGGATTCGGCTTGTTCGAGGTAAGTAGAACTTCTAAACTTGGTGTTGAGGGTGTGAATCCATAAATATCCGTGTTATGTGTTGGTGTTGAAGTGACGCACATGCTAGGTGACGGACGTGTGGGTGTGCACCGTGTGAGTTATGATTCGGTTGATTTTGTGGTACTGTTTAGTTATCTATCTTGTTTCTATCCATGAAATTCCTACGTGTTAGAGAAATTGAGATGTGATCCATGTTAAAAATCATGTTTAGGCCATATACTTTTTCTGTTGGGACCTACCGAGTTCATTTCTGCTGTTGAGTTATTTGCTTAAATTGCAAGTACATACTCAGTCATATTCAGTCATTTGCATATCATATGTCAGTTTCCTTTATTATTTGTTGTCACATCATGTTATCATTGTTTGGGCTGAATGACATGAGATTTGTGAGCCCGAGATACTGGAGAGATTGATGACTGAGTGAGGCCGATGGCCTGATTGTGAGTGGTATTTATGGGATCAGGCTGCACGTCGCATCAGGCTTTATTGATACATGATGGGATCGGGCTGCACACTGCAACATGCCATGATTGGCTTATATTAGTGTTAGGGCAGGATTTTCCCCTCCGGAGTCTGACATACCAGCAGTGAGCGCAAGTACCGATGGATGCAAGTGCCGAGTGATTGAGAGTATGAGTGATTGGGAGGTGCTGAGTGATTAAGTGTGCTAAGTGAGGTTAAATACTCCGAGAGCATGAGTTTATCACTTTGGTGCATTATATTTGACATGCATACTTGGCATGTAGGCACAAAGATGCATTTCCTCATGCTATAGGATATTATGACATTTATGACTTATCATACACATTGACATGTAGGCATAGATGTGTATTTTTCTCATACTATCTAATAATATGGGATCTTATATGTTGTTGAAAGTTCTTGGAAAAAATCACAGTTTTTCTGACATACTCACATTTTGGTGACTTTAGTGAAAAATTTGGGTTTTACTGTTATATACCTGAAAAACATTCCTATTTTCGTAAGTATGAACGAGCTGAGCATCATATCTTTGAGTATTACTTGTTCTGTTTTCATTATATTCTTACGAGTTATTCTTGGTTGTTGGTGTTGGACTCTGACCATTGTCCGTGCTCATCACTGCTTTCAACCTAAGGTTAAGTTTGTTACTTATTGAGTACATGAGTTCGGTTGTATTCATACTACACTTCTGCACCTTGCATGTAGATTTTGGAGCTAATATTGCTGTGTATGAAGGGAGTTAGCTTTGAAGATGAACCTGCGTTCCGGTTGTAGCTGCCACTTTTTTCATGGTAGCTTTAGATTTGTATAAATCTGTTTATGTACATTTCAAATAGATGATGTATTTATTTCATACTAGCTTTGTAAACTCTAAATATTAGAAGCTCATAATTTGTACTAGCAGTCCTTGGGGATTCTTTGCATAAACGTTCAGTTATATTATCATTATTTTTCTTAGTAGATATCCTTTGAGTTGGATTATTATTTAATTGCATGTAACGACCCGACCAATCATTTTGAGGATTTCAGCTCTGTTTGGTGGCGTAAGATCATGAACAACTTCAGATTGTGTATATCGACCTGCGTGGGTGGTTAGATTCAGTTACCGGATAATCCGGAGTCAAATTGGAAAGAAAATTATCATTTCGGAAGCCTTAAGTTAGAAGAATCAACTAAGATTGGAATTTTGGGTAAACAACCTCTGAATTAGGATTTGAAGGTTCCAGCAGGTTCGTATGATGATTTCGGACTTGGGCGTATGTTCGGACCGGGATTTGGATAACCCGGGAGCGTTTCGGCGTATGTTATGGAAGATAGCATTTTAGAAGAATTTCATAAATCTGGGTTGAAAGGCATTTCATTGATATAGATGTCTGTTTGGGATTCCGAGCCTGGGAATAACTCTGTATGGTAATTCTGGAGTTGGGAGCGTGATCGGAAGTGAATTCGGATGTCCGTAGGTTATTTTGAAGTCATTTGGCTAAAGATAGAAATTTGAAGGTTTTTGAGAAATCCGACTAGAAGTGAAAATTTTGATATCGGGGTCGCAATGCGATTCCGGAANTATATATATATAATGGACTTCACTAGATAGGTCACTAGTGGTCAAATAAGACACTTATAATAAGAAGTAAACAGATATGGGGCAGAGTAAACAAACAAAATAAACAAGTGTAAATACGTGATACAATCCTCCTCTCTACAATACACTCAAGCTCTCAATTAGAAATTACCTCCTCAACAGGAGCATATGTATATACATATAATTGACTTCACTAGATAGGTCGTCATAATTCAAATCAGGAAGACTAATAGATACACAGACTTCTTGTCAAATATTACGCACGATTCCATGAGAGTATTTTTATAGAAATGTCGAGGCGTACGGCTCGATACCATCATAATCTGTTCACTGTGGAGGGTCGAATGGAACAAACCATAGATGCATCTATTATAATGTCGATGCGAACAGCCCGCACCCATGAGAGTGTGGTACACAATCCTGCCGAGGCGAACGGCCCGATCCCATTTGAATAAGAAGCTTTAATGGGTCCTTGATCCTACTCATGAATAAATGTGTGAGTTATAATTTTTAAGGAAAACCTTTCGAAGAAAACGCATAGCACGGGAGAAATCCATAAGAGGAACACAATTAATCCATGGCTACAACTGTCTAAGAATGAGTAAGTACAGTTGAAACAAACAGGAAGGTGACTCCGAAGCCTACGAACGCAGCAGCAGGTTTACCTTAAGTCTCCTCATCAACGATCCGCGCAGCTGATAACAACAATTACCTGGATCTGCACACAAAAATGCGCAGAAGAGTAGTATGAGCACACCACAGTGGTGCCCAGTAAGTATCAAGACTAACCTCGGTGAAGTAGTGACGAGGACTAGTCAAGACATCACTAGTCTAATAAGTAAAAAGACATAAATTTACAAATGACTGAAACATAATATATATCTAAAGATTTTTTGATATAACTAATGGTACGATCGAACAATACGGAAGAAAAATCAATAATTACGATCAAGGGACAACATAATAGAAATACGCAAAGGGAATGGAGAAAATGGAGGGAATGCAAGTCAAATGTCGGTAATCACGACCCAATGAAACACTAGCAGCTCAGCACTGCATGAATTTATTCACATCAGGCCTTAGCCAATAAACTCAATAAAGCTGGTCAAACCTTCGAGTGTAACCTTTAAATCGTGAGTTTATATCGAAAGCTTTAAAGATATAATCATTTCGGGAATAGAGAAATTTCTTCTTTGAAACATACTTTCTCTGAATGTTTATTTATATATTTTATAAAGAGAGATCTTTAAAACATAGTCCCTTCAAAATACGTGGTGTTCAAATATACTTTTCAAAATACTGCTCTTTCAAATATCATTTTTCTGCAAGAAAAATACTTTTCAAATATACTTTCGAAAAAGAAGTCCTTCAGATATAACTTTTCCTGGAGATAATTGCTTTTCTAGTCTCAAGTCATAATGCGAGATAAAGAAATTAAACGAGCAAGGATAACCCCTATAATACAAGTATAGCATGGTGTGAACTTAAGTCTATACGTACATTAACATAAATCTTACTGCGTACGGACTCTCGTCACCTCGTGCGTACATAGCCCCCGCAATACACAACACATATCAAATACATCACCTGGGGGTAGTTTCCCCTCACAGAGTTAGATAGGAGACTTACCTCGCTCTGAAGTTCTATAACCGGCTCCAAAGCCTCTCTAACAATGCAACTCGATGCACATCTCTCCAAAACTAGTCAAACAATGTGCAAACCAATAAAAATATACTCCAAAACTCGTAATAAATCATTTAAACAAATTCCCAACTCCGCTCGAAAAATCGATAAAATCACCCTTGGACCCACGTACCCGGAATTCGGAGTTTTTCGAAGATAATCATTACCCATAACACCAAGAACTCAAATGTATAATTTATTCGTAATTCCATTTCCAAAATCATGGTCAAAATCCAAAATACCAATTTTTAGGTTTTCTACTAAAATCTCAATTTCTACAAATTCTCATGCTTAAATCCTTATAGAACCCATGTATTTAACTTATAATAGGTGGGAATAACTTACCTTGCCATAGATGATGAAAACCTCCACTTGAAGCTCCTCAAAAATCGTCCGAACCAAGAGAGGAAATGAGTGAAATGAGGAAAACCTCAATTTTTAAACAATCTGCCCAGCCGACCTTCCGCACATGCGGCTTCGCACCTGCAGAAAAATCCATCGCAGGTGCAGTCCCCTTCAAGCCATGCAGCTACTACGGTCCGTTTTCGCTCCTGCGAGACCTTCTTCAATCCATCACACGCTCATGCTCTCCCGCACGTGCGGATATCTTTCGTTTTTGCGACCCAGGTGCCCCTCTCGTTTTCTGCTTCTGCGGAGCACCCTTCGCATCTGCGAGCTTACAGATGCAGAAATTTCCTCACATCTGTAGCCACCCCAGCTCAGTCCAATAGTTGCTTCTGCTGCCACAATGTTGCATGATGTTTAGCCTAAAGTATATATATTTATATGTATATCGCCTCATATTTTACTTTTGTTTCGTGGATTTAAGATGTGAAATGTGTTGATTTATATTAATTTGAGGTGTTTTTATGTGTGGGAATGATCCAGGAGCAATTGGGGACGAATTGTGCGAAATTAGAGCCAAAACGGACGAAAATAGAAAAATTGGACATTACAACGCCACAGGCAGCGCCGAAACCAATAGCCAAAAAATCCACAGCGCCAAGGAGGGCGCCTAGTGCTGGATAGGGCGCTGGTGGTGTGAATATTGTCCAAATTCGCCAGGGACACGGTTATTTCGGCCCTAGACCTACCCAACATGTATAAAAGCAAGACTAAACTTATTTGTGAAGGGTGTGACGCCACTTTTGAGGGAGAATACGCAGGAGAAACATTCGGAAGCGAAGAGATCTCAGTTTTGCTTCATCTTTTCTTAGTATTTTCAATTATTCAACTCTTATGAAATTGTTTGCTATTATCATGAGTTGCTAAACAACCCATTGTTCTGGGGTTGTGATTTAGCCATGAATATTGTTGTTTAACGTTAGCTTAACCTTGATTACAGTTCACTAATATATGGTTGTTTCTTCAATTCTATGATTAATTGCTTAATTGCGTGGCCAGCAGTTAGGTTCTATTTACTATCTATGTTATGCTTGGGAAAGCCATGTATAGATTAGAGAAGAATTGAAGAGAGCGCGATCTTAAATCTTAAGGGGTGCGGATTTGTGGTTAGGATAGGAATATACCTAGTCACCGTGCTTACTTAAATATTATAATCTTAATGTTCTTAATAGATTGATTTCATAGGAATATAGGCGTTAATCTATTTTGAATAGGCGAGTAGTACTTCGGGAGAAGGTTATGAGAGCAATTATTGATTAATTAGCAACCATGGGTGAATTGTATGAAAGGAAGAGCTAATTAGAACACAATTTGAATGGTGAATCGATCACAAAACTATAATATTTGTCTCTACTGAATACACAAAAATCAACTTGTTACTTGATAATTTAGTTAATATTTAGAATTATAGTTTAGTATAATCATATTCTTGGACTTGATTTTGGACTCGACTGAATAACAATCTTGGTAAAATTAGTGGGTAGTTGATACAAGTCTCTGTGGGTTCTACACTCGACTTATCTATTTATTACTTGTACGACCATGTATACTTGCGTGTGCGTTTGGGAGCAACAAGTTTTTGGCGCCGTTGTCGGGGACTTGAATATTGACTACGTTCTAGTTTTTGCTTTAATTGTCTATTTTCTCTAGTCTAATGTTACTTGATTGTTGCTCTAATCTCATGAACTTTGATTGAATGCATAGTGTCAGAATCCAGGACAGACTCAATGGCTTTGACCCTGAACCTGAGAGAACATTTCATAGGAGGTTGAGGGAAGAAAAGGATACAAATAATCTTCAGACACTCGTTCAATTTCCTGTGAACATGGCAGAGGAGCAACACATGGCTGTTTAGGAGGTGGTGATGCCCAACATTGCTAATGTCACCTCCAGCATTGTGAAGCCCAGAATCGTTGGGCACTTTGAGCTAAAACAGAGCATGATCCAGTTACTTCATGCAAATAGGCAGTTTATGGGTCTTCCACACGAGGATCCACAACAGCATATCCGGAACTTCTTGGAGATTAGTGATACTTATATCACTAACAAGGTCACTCCAGACTATGTGAGGCTTACACTTTTTCCATTCTCTTTGTTGGGCGAAGCAAAGTGATGGCTGAAGGCAGAACCAGCTAATTCTATTACATCGTGGAATGATTAATTTCTGGAAAGGTTCTTCCCTTCAGGAAAAACTGCAAAGATCAGAAGTGAGATAGTTGCCTTCAAACAGAAAGCGGGAGAGTCTTTATACTCAGCTTGGGAGAGGTTCAAGGGGCTACTCAGATACTGTCCTCATCACAATCAGACGAATGAAGTGTTAGCTCACACTTTCATAGAAGGGCTCCATCCTGAAACAAAAATCATGGTAGATGTTGCACCTGGGGAACAAGTGTTGGAGAAAAGCTTTGAAGATATATATGCATTATTGAACAAATTCTCCAAAAGCAATCCGGATTGGCAAGGAGAGATGGGCGGACACACAGTGAAAAAGTTTGCAGGGGTTCTTGAGTTAGATGTCGTCTCGGCATTATCAGCGCAGATTTCCACATTGACCAACCAAGTTAATCAGATGACCTTGGTTATTAACAAGCAACAAGCCCAGCCAATGCAAAAAGTTCAAATATTTTGTGAAGTCTGCGGAGAAGGTCACGTGAGAAACCTATGCCCAGCAAATCCAGAGTCTGTATATTTTGTGGGTAATGAAAATCGAGGCCAGACAAATCAGTATGGGGACACTTACAATCCCAACTGGAGGAACCAACCAAACTTCTCTTGGGCTGGAATTCAAGGTGCTCAGAATCACCACAAGCACCTCAACAACAATATAGACCACCTCAGGCTGAACAACAAGCGAGTCTAACAAGTCACCTTGAGGAAATGATGAAGAAATTGATGGCTGATTAGCAATCCCTCAATCAGAAATCGATGGCTGATCAGCAAGCCCAAGCTGCAGTAATGAGAAATTTGGAGCGCCAAGTGGGACAACTTGCCAGTGCCCAAAATACCAGACCAATTGGAGCTTTTCCTAGCGATACTGAGCCTAATCCTAAAGCTCAAGTCAATGTGGTTACCTTGATAAATGGAAGAGTATTAGAAGAAGTTCCAAAGAAAAAGAAGTATACAGCTCATCCTGAAGGAGAATTAGTTCCCAATCCAGTTGAGGAGAATGAGAAAGAGAACAAGGGATCAGCGCTAGTAATTATGACAAGGCCACCACCTCCGTTTCCACAAATACTGTTGAAGCAAAAAGATGATGCTAAGTACGAGAAATTCATAGATATTTTGAGCTAAGTGCGTGTGAATTTTCCTTTGGTGGAAATTTTACAGGAAGTGCTTAAGTATGTAAGGTATCTCAGAGGTATTGTGGCAAAAAAACGAAGACATACAGAGTTTGAAATAGTTGTACTTACTGAAGAGTGCAGTGCCAGAGTTTATAGTAAACTTCCTCCTAAGTTGAAGGATCCTGGGAGTTTCACAATTCCTTTGTCTCTTGGAAAACAAGAAGTTGGTAGAGCCCTGTGTGATTTAGGGGCTAGTATAAATTTGATGCCATCCTCTTTGTTCAAGCAACACAAATTGGGGTGCTTAGACCTACTACAATCACTTTACAGTTAGCAGATAGGTCACTAGTTATGCTAGAAGGAATTATTGAGGATGTGTTAGTTCGAGTGGGAAAGTTTATTCTTCCTGCTGATTTTATTGTGCTTGATTACGAGACAGATGAGGAAGTCCCATTATTTTGGGGCGACCATTCTTAGCTACTGGTGGAGCTATTGATGTGAGGACAGGGAAGTTAAAGATGAGAGTTGACGACGAGGAAGTCACTTTTAATGTTTACAAGGCACTTAAGCTCCCTAAGCATTATGAGGGCCTGTGCATGATTACTTTGGTCGAATTGAAGGGGATAGAGCAGAGTCCTTATGTGAATTGTAGTGATCAGATGGGACAACTGAGTTAGAGGAGGTGGTGTTCCAAGCTGAGTGTGTAAAGATGATTGAGAAAAGAGCCAGAGATGAAAAAGGAGACCCTCTAAGAACGTGCAAAAATGCTAGACTTCATGGGATAAAGAAGAAGAGAAGGCGCCCAGCCTAAGCAGAGTAGCAGAGTCGTGCCACGACTATAAATAAGGCACTTGTTGGGAGGCAACCCAGCCTGTATATATTTTATTTATTTATTATAATTATTTTAGTGTCAAGTTTTGTGTTGTTTTTATTTTGCAGAGTTGGGGAAGTCTGAGTAACCAAAGTTGAAGCTGAGGAGCATGTTTGAGCTTAAGTGTGGGGTCGTCCCGACACTAAAGATTGAGGATCATGTCCGAGCTAGGCCCGAGAGGGTCTCAGGGAGTACTTTTCACCCTTGTTTTAATATTTTTCTCTATGATCATGCATCGAGGACTATGCATAATATAAGTGTGGGTGGGGAAACTACTTTCTGAAGTGTAATTGTATAAAATAATTTTTTTTATTAGTTTTTCTTTTAGAACTCGTAGTATACATAGTATAGGTTCTCAAAATAAATAAAAATACAAAAACAAAAAAAAATTAAAAATTAAAAAATTAGAAAAAACTCGAACTTTTCCCGAAGATAGACCTTTTGGATAATTTTCTTGAGGGATAAAGTTCGATTAAAAATACCAAAAAGATATTTTTTTTGTTTTAGGATAGCTAGGTAGTATCCCTTGATTTTTCTTTGGGCACCGGTTCTTTTCCAAGGGTGTAGCTCGAACCGGGTACTAAATTTTGTTTTAGGAGTAGTTAGGAAAAAAATGAGTTGCTCTGAGCTACCTAGTGACATGTTTGGTGCTGGCACATTAGGCTATGACATACATTCTATTTTCCCGTGTATTTGGTTTGAATTGTAAAGACTAAGTAAAGTAAATAGCCTATTTTGTGACGTTCTAGCTCAGTTGTTTGACTTGTATGCCACATAGTGCAATATTGCTTAAATTTCTCAATTATGTGTGCTTGCTTGACTTGAGAGTTGAACAGAACCGTCTTGATTGAGTCATGTGCAACATGTGTGTGAGGATTTGTGATTTTCTGTGCTATCCTGTGTAGTCTAGAACTTTCCCCGTGTGTTAATCGAAGCGAAATTGTAAGTTGTACTAATCTAGGAGATGATGTAGCCATTTTCTTGCTTGATCATGGATGTGCTTGCCACATAAAAATAAAATTTTTCGTGCTAGCCCCTTTGAGCCTATTGACCTTTTCTTTGGCAACCACATTACAAGCAATACCCCTATTTTTTTCTTAATTTGAGATTGTTGAACCTTTACCTCCTAAGGCACTTAGTTTCTAAAAGAAGTAAGGTAAGATATTGGAGAGTAGTTTTTGAGTAGAACCATGGAAAGGTCCATTGGTGCACTAAAGTTGAAATCAAAAGTCACTAGCCGATGAACCTTAATGTATGGAGTGTGTGAAAAAAAAGAAAAATTATAGTTAAAGTATGTAGAAAAAAAAACACCTCCAATTCTTATTAAATTGTGCTAGTGGGAGTATAGAAGTGCTTAATTGAAAAAAGGGCTATGTTGTATATGGTTTGTGACAAGTGAATTGGTTGAGAAGAATATGTGTTTGAATTGTGAGTGTAGTGTATTAAAGTTCTTAGGAGGGTTAGTCATTATTCCTAAATGTATCATACATGTCCATTAGCTTACATTACAACCTTAAAGTCCTAATTGATCCTAGATTTGGCTAGCTTAAATTAGTAGAGATCTACACTACGGGTAAGCTTATGGTACGACCACAAGAAGCATATGAATTCTTTGTGGGAGTGAGTGAATGTTGTTCAATTGTGTGATGTCCTTAAATTATATTCAAAAGCATATTTGAATGTGTGGACTAGTCTATATTCACTCTCTTGTTTGTTGGTAAGGGAACATGATCTCATGAATGATTGGTAATGTTGTAAACTTTCTTGTTGGGTAAGTGTCGTGAGTTGAGAGTGCTTAGTGGTTACAAGTTGACTCTTGAGGTCGGGTGGTTGCAACTAGGTTGTTAGAGAGATTGAATTGAATTGTTATACTTGGGAATGTTTAAAAAAAGGGAAGAATGTGAATTTTTGTATGTCCATTCTTGATTGCCAGTATCGATCAAGGTCAAGGGTAGAGTGTGTGGTTAAAATTTAAAGTGCTCCTCTATAGTTGGGATTTGTACGTAGTTGGGGGTATATTTGATAGTCCCATTGCTCGAGGACGAGTAAGAGTCTAAGTGTGACGTGTTGATGTTTAGCCTAAAGTATATATATTTATATGTATATCGCCTCATATTTTACTTTTGTTTCGTGGCTTTAGGATGTGAAATGTGTTGACTTATATTAATTTGAGGTGTTTTTATGTGTAGGAATGATCCAGAAGCGATTGGGGACGAATTGTGGGAAATTAGAGCCAAAACGGACGAAAACAGAAAAATTGGACACTGCAGCGCCCTGAGCTACCTGTGGCGCCGAAACCAGTAGCCACAAAATCCACAGCACCAAAGAGGGCGCCTAGCGCTGGGCAGGGCGCTGGTGGAATGAATCTTGTCCAAATTCGCCCGGGACACGGTTATTTTGGCCCTAGACCTACCCAACATGTATAAACGCAAGACTAAACTTATTTGTGAAGGGTGTGACGCAACTTTTGAGGGAGAATATGCACGAGAAACATTCAGAAGCGAAGAGATCTCAGTTTTCTTCATCTTGTCTTAGTATTTTCATTATTCAACACTTATGAAATTGTTTGCTATTATCATGAGTGGCTAAAAAATCCATTGTTCTGGGGTTGTGATATAGCCATGAATATTGTTGTTTAACGTTAGCTTAACCTTGATTACAATTCACTAATATATGATTGTTTCTTCAATTTTGTGATTAATTGCTTAATTGTCTGGCCAGCAGTTAGGTTCTATATACTATCTATGCTATGCTTGGGAAAGCCGTGTATAGATTAGAGAAGAATTGAAGAGAGCGCGATTTTAACTCTTAAGGAGGGCGGATTTGTGGTTAAGATAGGAATATACCTAGTCATTGTGCTTAATTAAATATCGTAATCTTGATGTGTTCTTAATAGTTTGATTTCATAGGAATATAGGCGTTAATCTATTTTGAATAGGCGAGCAGTACTTGGGAGAAGGCTATGAGAGAAATTATCGATTAATTAAGCAACAATGAGTGAATTGTATGAAAGGGAGAGTTAATTAGAACACAATTTGAATGGTGAATCGATCATAACCCTGGAATATTTGTCTCTACTGAATACACAAAAATCAACTTGTTACTTGATAATTTAGTTAATACTTAGAATTATAGTTTAGTATAATCATATTCTTGGACTTAATTTTGGGCTCAACTGAATAACAATCTTGGTAAAATTAGTGGGCAGTTGATACAAGGCTCTGTGGGTTCGACACTCGACTTATTAATTTATTACTTGTACGATCACGTATGCTTGTGTGTGCGTTTGGGAGCAACATTGTACCTGCGGGCTCGTACCTGCGGCCCTATTCACGCAGGCGCAGCACCAGACACCAGTTGCCTCAGCCTTTCCCCCAAGCCTAAACTTGATCCATTAACCATCCGAAACCGCCCCGAGGCCCCTGAGACCTCGACCAAGACCCAGCAACAAGTCCTTAAACACAAAATACGGATTTAGTAGAGCCTTTAAATCACATCAACCAACGTTAAAATCACAAATCGCACCCCAATGCAAGCTTAATGAATTTTAGAACTTCAAACTTCTATATTTGACGCCAAAACCTATCAGATCACGTCCTATTGACCTCAAATCTTGCACCCAAGTCCTAAATGACATTACAGACCTAGTCCAACTTCTGGAATCGAGATCTGACCCCGATATCAAAAGTCTACTCCCGGTCAACCTTCCCAAAATCTTTCAACTTCGCTAATTAACGCCGAAACAACCTACAGACCTCCAAATCCACATCCGGACGCGGTCCTAAGACCAGAATCACCATATGGAGTTATTCCAAGGCTTGAAATCCCAAACGGACATCGATAACATTGAAATACACTTCAACCCAAATTCATGAAATTCTTCCAAAATGCTAACTTTCCACAATAAGCGTTGTAACGCTCCCATGTCATCCAAAACCCGATCTGGACATATGTCCAATTCCAAAATCACCATATGAACCTATTGGAACCTTCAAATCCCGACTCCGGGGTCGTTTACTCAAAAGTCAAACCTTAGTCAATTCTTCTAACTTAAAGCTTCCAAAATTAGAATTTTTCATCCGAATCAACTCTGAACTTTCCGAAATTCAATTCGACCACATGTACAAGTCATAATACCTGAAGTGAAGCTTCTCAAGGCCTCAAACCGTTGAACGACACACTAGAACTCAAAACGATCGGTCGAGTCGTTATATATATGTTGACGGTCATGGTCATGGTGATGGTCATGGACCTACTTTAATGATATCCACTGGGAAAATTTTAGTATATCTAATTGATGATCATGTCTTTATTGTCGATGGTTCATTGAACTTCCTTTTTGAAGACACTACGGTGAGTTTGACTTCCTTTTGTATAAAAGAGATGAAAAGACATTTCTTTGTACTCTAATTTTTTCATCTATTTTCCTTTTACATGTTAACTGCTTCATGATTGTTCTGTTTGACGATATTTTTTTAAACGAATTTTTCCTCTATAGGGTACTTTCTACTTAAATTTTTATACATTTCTTGATGTCTTAAGCAAGTAGTCATTGTTTCAACTCTCTCTTATGTGGTACCGACGTTTTTGGTCCTGGAAAAAAGACTTCAAGTACTCCATTTGGAGTAAAGATCACTATGATGACTCTTGGGATAAGATGAAACTTTGTGAAATTTTATGTGCCTCACTTTGGAGGATCCTGAGACTAGCGAGGTATATGTAATTTTGATATATAACTCATCTCTTCTTGGGTTTGAACAAAAGTATATGTGGACTATCATGACTACTGCAGGAAAAAAAATATCTTCTGCTTTCATGCAGAGGAACCTGCTATTACTATTGTTATAAAAGTTCTTTATAGTGAATGAAGGCCAGTTAAGAGGAACAATTCAATATTTTATTTTAAAATAGTTCTTATGTAATGGACAGTCAAGCAGTTGAAGAAACTGCCTCTATCTTATGAGACTCCGTTAAAGGCTTGAATTTTTGTTTTTCCTTTCCTTTCATTATACAATTATATGGGATATAAATGCATTTGTCAATGAGAATTATCTTCTTGGTGTTGATATTTTTTTTTTGTAATCTTGTAGTTGTATGAATAAGAGAAATCACCATATCGTGCAAAAAGCTCGGGCAGAGCACGAGCACTGACCATCTAGCTTTTTAGAGAAAAGAGTGAGGCAACGGAAAAATGGATGCTTTTGCGCCAGGACAATCTCACTCGAATTACGGGAACCTACACATATTAGTACAGTATACCGGGGTCCCCGGCCAGAACCACACGTGCAAGTTTCCCTGCATGTGGCTCGTCCGTGCTTTCCGAGGCACTGCCTGTGACTCAGCATGGGAGAAGGGGGCGGAACTGCACACTTTCGTGTTCAGAGCATTGTTTTGAGGGAGAGAAAGCGTGGTTGACAAACCAATCATCGGAGGCGACTGGAGTGCTTTCATCAAATGATGCATGTGGGCTGAGCCATTCCCATCCCAAGTGGTGCCCCGATACGGCCTGGCCGGTCGGGAAGAGATTCACATAGAGACTACTGCTATCCGGGAATCTTGAAACGTTATTTGCTTTTTCAATTGAGATGGAACGATGCTTTGAATCAAAGAATTACCGACAAACTAAAAAAACAAATCGCTATTCCCGCGATCGATAGTCATTTCAAATATGTTTCGGTGTTGTTTACTTGTATACTAGGCTCAAAAGCTTGGTCGTGGATTCTAAATGACAGATAACCCAAAATTAACTTGGCCCTAAGCTATTGAATTTTTCAGGTGGACCCCCACTTTCCATCCAACATTCACTATCTTTTTAAAATACACTATTATTGATATTTTTCAATAAATACTTTTAACTGAAAAGATTATCTGTAATTTTATAATCAAACGTCCATTTGATTAAAGATGTATTATGGTAACATACATTTCTATATAAAAATTTTATTATCTCCTTAAGAAATATTATTTCATTTGTTTTATTTATTGACTATTTCAAGTAAAGAGCATTTTAAAAAGAATTAGCGATAACTTATGTTAATTTATATTCAGATGTTTTTATATTATTATCAATTGATATTATTTTATACAAGTTCTCATTAAATTACAATTTCAATTGGAATACTTTATAAAATTAGGAAGAAATATTTAAGGACGAAATATAGTTTCAAGTTCCCTTTCTATTATATATTAGGAAGTATGAGAAGTATCATTATGCAGGATTATACTTCTCTCTCTTTGATCGAGATTAGTTGGATACTTCCTCCGTTCAATAAGAATTCAACATTATATAAGTTTCAAAATACATAAATATATAACTAACTATCTTTAAAAAAGGTCACAAAATTATGGTAAAGAAAATTGTATTACACCCTAAACAGTATGTCAATCCTATCAAATGAAACTTAAAACAAAACTACAATGCTTCAATTTACGGTCAATTTGATTATATTTAGAATCATCGAGATATTAATTTATTTTTGATAAATTATTTGAATATGTAATTAATTTTTTTCTCAAAGAACCAAAACATACCTTTTTGCCAACTATTTGGGAAAATAATTAATATGTTTTGTTATTCAAATTTTGATCAGTATAAAAAGCAAAGGTAATACATTATCACGACTGAAAATATTAAAAGAGTAAACCTATATATTATTAAATTTAAAAAATGAGAAAATACATCACGGCTTATTTTTCAACTAACTTTTTATTCTTTATTTTTATAACCAATTTCATGTTTGGTGGTGCAGAACTTTTTTTAAAATAAAAAGGTGTAGTACCTACTTAGAAATACTATAAATTGTACTTGAAGTATGATATAATCTTTGTATAATAAATTGTTAGATTTAGACAAGTATTACAAAGTGATTGGTATAGTAATATCATTTCAGAAAAATTAAAATCTACATAATGCAAATGATAAATAACAATACACGTAATCGTAGTTCTTATAACGACCTGGTCGGTCGTTACGTAGAATCTGCATTTATATTTACTGTTATTTCCTCGCCATAGCTTGGTTAAATTTTTCTTGATGTGTTAGAGTTGGTAGGCTCGGAATCGGAATAATTATAATGAGAATTTAGTTACTTAGTCTTAAAAAATAGCTTTAGAGTTGGAAAAGTCAACTGAGAGTTGACTTATTGGTAAACAACCTCGGAAGGAGGATTTTATGACTCGAATATCTTCGTTAGGCGATTTGGGACTTAGAAGTGTGTTCGAAATATTTTTGTGAGGACCGGTGTAGAATTAGGCTTGAATTGACGAAATTTAGTTTATGGTGATTTTCGGTCGGCAGTGGAAAATAGTCTATCGGGGTCAGAATGGAATTTCGAAAGTTGGAACAAGTTCGTAATGTCATTTTGGATATGTCTGCAAAATTTCAGGTCAATCGGAGTTGTTTTGGATAGTTCGGCATCGTTGGTGGATTTTAGAAATTTAAAGTTCTTAGGCTTGAATTTTATGTGATTTTAGTGTTTTGATGTTATTTTTAGTGTTTTGCGAGTGCAACTAAGTTTGATTGATCATATATGATATGTGGGTATATTTGTTTGGGGTCTTGAGGGGCTCGGGATTGATTTCGGATGGTTAACGGGAAGTTCGGAGTTAAAAATTTGCAGCAAACACCTGCTGGTGTGAATTCACTGTTGTTTCCGCACCTGCGGATGTTTAATCGTAGGTGCAGGGCCGCAGGAGAGGAATGTGTGTTGCAGGGGTGGAGTTATGCCATTTAATGAAAAGTCGCAGGTGAGGTTGATTTGACCGCAGGTGCGGTCCCGCAGGTGCAAGACATGGAACGCAGGTGCGGAACCCCTGGGCAGAAAGTATAAATTAAAACCCTCCGCGACCATTAGACCTCTAAACACCATTTTTGAACGGGAAAAGAGCTTGGAAGCGATTTTTGAAGAGGAAAAATCAGTGTTCTTCATTGAGGTAAGTATTTTGGACCTTAAAACTCGACTATAGGTGATTAAGGAACATAATCTCATTGTTTAATTCATGAAAAATTAGTAGAAAAATGTGGAGTTAGGGCTTTAGATTATGAGACCTTTAGGAGTCGATTTGAGGGGTCAAACGACCTCCGATTTTAGCGTTATTTATATGTACAGACTCGTGAGATGATGAAGAAAATTTTGGTATAAAATTTGTCGAGTTTCGAGACGCGGGCTCGAGGGTCGGGTTTTGGCTAATTTCGGGTTTTGAGATAAATTTGGTACTTTTCAATTGGAATTCATTCCTTAAGCATAATTTGATGATAAAAATCTGAATTTGGTAGATTTGGAGCACCCAGAGGCCGAATTTAGAGGCAAAGGCACTGCGGAATAGTATTTTAGCCGATTTTGAGGTAAGTAACGTTTCCAAACTTGGTTCTGAAGGTTCGAAACCCCGAGCTAAATGATTTATGACTATAATTGTGGTGACGCACATGTCAAGTGACGGGCGTACGGATGTGCACCGAGTATTTGTGTCCTGGCTTATCCCATGGCACCTCTTAGTGATGATTTCCTGATGATATATGTGCTTCTGTTAATGTGGTAATTGTGAACCTGTTAGAAATCATGTTAAGGGTAAATGCTAGGCTTCACGCCGAAAATACTGAGACCCGAGTGGTCGTATATTACTGTCTCATTTTGTGATTAATTGATTCCATATACTCGGTCATGTTATAGCATACCACTTCATATCTCAGTCTCAGTAATTATATGCATACTTATCATTGTGTCGGGCTGATGGAGGCATCTGCGATCCATGTGAGTAAGACTGAAGAGTAATGACTGAGTGAGTTCGAGAGCCTATTATTGAGACAGTAATGAAATCGGACTGCACACCGCAGCGATATTAAATCATGCCTTTGTTGGCTTGATATGGAGCTTGGGCTACTAGGGCCCCTCCGGAGTCTTTACACCCCTAGTGAGCGCATTGATGTTGAGGGATGGATTTTTCCGAGGCATGGATTGTGTCCGGCGTGGATGTTAGGTGAGGGATGGATCATCCCTGGACAAGGATCTTTTCCGAGTGTTGTAATCCGGAGATGGACTTTCTCTGTGGGACTGGATTGGCCTTTTTCCTCAGTACGGAGCGGCTACGGTCACCAATGATTATGTACATTCCAGGATGGAATTTTACTTGGGCCTGAGACCCATATACGGTACTTAGAGGACTGTTGTGTGAGGGTTGTGAGCACTATGTGCATATCCACATTGGTTTCATACATATATTTTATGATGGCATATAGAGTATATTGTCATACTTGGCATGTTTACTCATCCTGATAAATTGTTAGCTGTCTAAATTCTATATATTATTTATTGTATAATTTTGAGGTTTTGTCCATCACTACTTCTCAGCCTATAGTTTGGGTTCGTTACTTCTGAGTTGGTGTACTCACGTTACCCCCTGCGCCTTGTGTGCAGATCTAAGTACACCGGGACCTAGTAGTGGATATTGAGCAGCTGTCAGAGTTTTCATAGGAGTTGTCGAGGTAGCAGCTGGCGATCGCGACCTCGTCTTCTCTTCCTTATTCCACTTGTTGCACTTATTTTGAGACTATGTTGTCTATTTCTTCATTCTTTATTTTTTTTTATATAGCAGCTCATGACTGAGTGACACTGGATTCGAGGATGGAGATTTTAATTTTTTTTCAAATATTGTTTTTAAACTTCAGACTCTTAGTATTATCAATAAATTTGTTTAAAAATCGCATTTTTACTGAAAATTATATTTAACTTAGAAACAAAGGGGCGGCTTGCCTGGTTCCACGAAAGGCACCATCACGACTCCGAAATCGGGTCGTGGCAAGATGGTATCAGAGCGCTAGATTAAATAGGTCTCACCAGTCATGAGCAGGTTTAGCAGAGTCTTGCGAATCGATACGGAGACGTCTGTACTTATCTTCGAGAGGCTACAAAACCCTTAGGAAAAATCCCACATTATTGAATTCTGTCATGCGACTCTGTTTAATTCTGGAACTAAACTTCTGTTGTTTTCATTCTCTCACAGATGGTGAGGACTCGTGCTACAGATCGTGGTGATCAGACACCAGCATGACCATCTTGAGGTCGAGGCCGTGGTCGAGGTCATGGTAGGGGGAGGGGTGCAGCCCTCTCAGCAGTGGGGGCAGTACCTGTGGACCCTCCCACTGCTCAGGATCAGGTCCCCGCAGTTGAGATCCCAGCGGGAGAGGCTCAGGCACCCGCAGTGCCCATTGTGATTCCAGGTCTTCAAGAGACCCTAGCCCAGATTTTGACTGTGTGTACCAGCCTGGCACAAGTCGTTGCCATGCCTACTAGTGCTGCTACTTCTCAGGCTGGGGGAGGCCCTCAGACTCCAGCTGCCCGGACAACTGAGCAGGTTACTCAGGGGATTCAGACACCGGGGATAGTTCCAGTCTAGCCGGTTGCCCCAACCTGGGATTTTGTGGTCCCAGCTTTGGCAGATGACGAGCAGCGCAGGTTAGAGAGGTTTAGTAGACTCCAGCCTCCGATTTTTAGTGGTAATAAGGGTGAGGACGCCAGGTCTTTTTGGACAAGTGTCAGAGGATCCTTCGCACGACAGGGATACTGGAGGCTAGTGGGGTCCTATTTACTACTTTCCAATTCGCAGGAGCTGCACTCGCTTGGTGGGAGGCCTATGAGAGGCGTAGACCTACTGATGCATCTCCCCTTACCTAGCGTTAGTTCTCCATCATATTCCTGGAAAATTATATACCGCAATCCTGCATGGAGGAGCTGCGTAGGGAGTTCGAGAAGTTGCGCCAGAAGGACATGACTGTGACGCAGTATGAGATGAGGTTCTCCGAGTTGGCCCATCATGCTATTTGGATAGTTTCCATGGATAGGGAGAGAATCAGGAGGTTCGTTGATGGCCTCACTTATCAGTTTCATATTTTTCTGACTATGGAGAGGGTATTTGGCGCTTCTTTTGAGGAGGTGGTTGACATTGCCAGAGAGATTGAGTTGGTTTTCCGCCAGGAGTGGATCAAGAGGGAGGCCAAGAGGTCTCGAGGATCTAGGAGTTTTGGTGGGGTTCCTTCAGGGGGGCAGCCTCAGCCCGGCAGAGGCCATCCATTCAGGCAGGCCCAGCCAGGTCGCTCAGGTTATCGTGGTGGATCGGTTGGTCATGATCCTCATAGTTCGCATCAGGTGCACCCATCTTTCAGTGCCCTGCCAGCTCAGAGTTCATCTTGGACACCATCATTCAGAGTTCATCTATGCCTGGTTCTTCCAGTGGTTATCCTAGTGCTAGGGGTTCCCTTCAGTCCCCAGTGCCATTCTCCGAGAAAGGTTGCTTTGAGTATGGAGATGTGGGCCATATTAAGAGGTTTTGTCCTCGTCTTATGAGAGGTACTTATCATCAGAGGATTCATCCCGCGGTTTCAGACTCAGTAGCTGCACCTCCCGCCCAGGCAGCTAGAGGTGGGGGTCAGGCAGGTAGGGGTCTCCCTAGAGGGGGAGGTCGATCTGGTAGTGATCAGGCCCGATTTTATGCATTTTCAGCCAAACCGGATGAGATGGCTTCTGATGCCATGATCCCAGGTATTGTTTCAGTCTGTCATGAGAAGCTTAAGTTTTTAATTGATTCCAGTTTTTCATATTCACGTGTTCATCATATTTTAGCCCATTCTTTGGATACGCCCCGTGAATCTTTTGTTACATCTGTTCATGGGCTCGCCCTTGTGGGTGATGTTGTTATTACGGACCGCGTGTGTCGGTTGTGTGTGGGACCTATTGGGGGTCTGGAGACCCGGGTGGATGTGCCATTTCTGATTATGGTCGATTTCGACGTAGTTTGATCAGATAGATGATGATACTTTTAGGTATGACTTGATGTAGGTGTTTTGCACCGAATCGGATAATTTGACTCTGTAGAGCTATTGTGAGGGTGTCAGTTAATGGCTATTGGGTTTGTCTGTGCTCTGGGATGATCTAGGGGTTACCCGTCCCTGCTTCGGGGAGCGGCGATTCGTTGGTTTTAGGCACACATGGTGCGGTTCTGTTGTGGTCGTCTAGAGGAGTTGATCAAGGCAAAGTAGTTGGGTATCATAGAGTTTGGACGTATGAGTTGTGTTCTTTCAGATTCTTGTAATTTGGTTCAGGTGTATATGGTGTGTGGAGGCGTGAATCTAATCTTGTAGATGAGTTCTGAAGTGGAATTTGGGTTCTAAGGCGTAGGAATTAGGTTGGATATAGTGGCATTCGAATGTGTTGTATTATTAAATCGATGCGGGTTAGGGTGACGTGGGGTCGCCCCGGGTGTGTGCATGGTAAGTTTATTCGGCGGTTGATAGCTTTTGGAACAACTCTTAGCACGTTCGAGGACGAACGTTTGTTTAAGAGGGGGAGAATGTAACGACCCGGTCGGTTGTTACGTAGAATCTGCATTTATATTTACTGTTATTGCCTCGTCATAGCTTGGTTAAACTGTTCTTGATGTGTTAGAGTTGGTAGGCTCGGAATCGGAATAATTATAATGAGAATTTAGTCATTTTGTCTTTTAAAATAGCCTTAAAGTTGGAAAAGTCAACTGAGAGTTGACTTATTGGTAAATAACCTCGGAAGGCGGATTTTATGGATCGGATAGCTTCGTTAGGTGATTTGGGACTTAGAAGTGTGTTCGGAATATTTTTGTGAGGACCGGTGTAGAATTAGGCTTGAATTGGCGAAAGTTAGTTTATGGTGATTTCTGGTCGACAGTGAAAAATAGGCTATCGGGATATGTCTGCAAAATTTCATGCCAATCGGAGTTGTTTTGGATAGTTCGGCATCGTTGGTGGATTTTAGAAATTTCAAAGTTCTTAGGCTTGAATTTGATGTGATTTTGGTGTTTTGGTGTTATTTTTAGTGTTTCGGGAGTGCAACTAAGTTTGAATGATCATATATGATATGTGGGTATATTTGGTTGGGGTCCCGAGGGGCTAGGGATTGATTTTGGATGGTTAACGGGAAGTTCAGAGTTGGAAATTTACAGCAAACAACTGCTGGTGTGAATTCACTGTTGTTTCCGCACCTGCGGATGTTTGATCGCAGGTGCGGGCCAGCAGGAGCGGAATGTGTGTCGCAGCTCTGAAGTTAGGCCATTTAATGAAAAGTCATAGGTGCGGTTGATTTGAACGCAGGTGCGATACATGGGCCACAGGAGCGGAACCCCTGGGCAGAAAGTATAAATTAAAACCCTCCGCGACCATTAGACCTTTTAACACCATTTTTGAACGGGAAAAGAGCTTGGAGGCGATTTTTGAAGAGGGAAAATCAGTGTTCTTCGTTGAGGTAAGTATTTTGGATCTTTAAACTCGACAATAGGTGATTAAGGAACATAATCTCGGTGTTTAATTCATGAAAAATCATTAGAAAAAGGTGGAGTTAGGGCTTTAGATTATGAGACCTTTAAGGGTCGATTTGAGGGGTCAAACAAACTCCGATTTTAGCGTTCTTTATATGTACGGACTCGTGAGATGATGAAGAACATTTTGGTATAAAAATTTTTGAGTTCCAAGATGCGGGATCGGGGGTCGGGTTTTATAGCTAAATTTGGTACTTTTCAATTGGAACTCTTGATGATAAAAATCTTAACTTGGTCTATTTGGAGCACCCAGAGGCCAAATTTAGAGGCAAAGGCACTACGGAATAGTATTTTAGCCGCTTTTGAGGTAAGTAACGTTTCCAAACTTGGTTCTGAGGGTTCGAAACCCTGAGTTAAATTATTTATGACTATAATTGGGGTGATGCACATGCCAAGTGACAGGCGTGCGGGAGTGCATCGAGTATTTCCTGATGATATATGTGCTTCTGTTAATGTGGTAATTTTGAACCTGTTAGAAATCATGTTAAGTGTAAATATTAGGCTTCACGTCGAAAATACTGAGACCCGAGTGGTCGTATATTGCTGTCTCATTTTTTAATTAATTGATTCCATATACTCAGTCCTGTTATAACATACAACTTCATATCTCAGTCTCAGTATTGTTAATTATATGCATACTTATCATTGTGTCGGGTTGATGGAGGCATCTGTGATCCATATGAGTGAGACTGAAGAGTAATGACTGAGTGAGTCCAAGAGCCTGTTATTGAGACAGTTATGAGATCGGACTGCACACCGTATCGATATTAAATCATGCCTTTGTTGGCTTGACATGGCGCTTAGGCCACTAGGACCCCTCCAGAGTCTTTACACCCCTAGTGAGCGCATTGATGTTGAGGGATGAATTTTCCCGGGGCATGGATTGTGTCTGAAGTGGATGTTAGGTGAGGGATGGATCGTCCCTGGACATGGATCTTGTCCAAGTGTTGTAATCCGGAGATGGACTTTCTCCGTGGGGATGGATTGGCCTTTTTTCTCAGTGCGGAGTGGCTACGGTCACCAATGATTATGTACATTCTGGGATGGAATTTTGCCTGGGACTGAGACCCATATACGGTACTGAGTGGACTGTTGTGTGAGGGTTGTGAGCACTATGTGCATATCCACATTGGTTTCATACATATATTTTATGATTGAATGTAGAGTATACTGGCTTACTTTGCATATTTACTCATCCTGATAAACTGTTAGTATGTCTAAATTATGTATATTGTTTATTGTATAATTTTGAGGTTTTGTCCGTCACTACTTCTCAGCCCACAGTTTGGGTTTGTTACTTCTGAGTTGGTGTACTCACGTTAACCCCTGCACCTTGTGTGCAGATCCAGGTACATTGGGACCCGGTAGTGGATATTGAACAGCTGTCAGAGTTTTCATTGGAGTTGTCGAGGTAGTAGCTGGCGATCGCGACCTCGTCTTCTCTTCCTTATTCCACCTGTTGCACTTATTTTGAGACTATGTTGTCTATTTCTTCATTCTTTATTTTTTTTTATATAGCAGCTCATGACTGAGTGACACTGGATCCGGGGATGGAGATTTTAATTTTTGTTTCAAATATTATTTTTAAACTTCAGACTCTTAGTATTATCAATGAATTCGTTTAAAAATCGTTTTTTTACTGGAAATTGAATTTAGCTTAGAAACAAAAGGGCGACTTGCCTGGTTCCACGACAGGCGCCATCACGACTCCGAAATCGGGTCGTGACAGTTCTTTACATTATTACACAAAAGCTTATTTTCTTTCTTCTTTACTAAAGGCGAATAAAGTGTATAATTAGCATAGACAAAAAAATATTAGAAGAAAGAAAACAAGAAAAAAACAATAATTGGGCCAGTACATTATCTAGTATAAACATGAGGAATTTTCAGAAACCACTATTGTTTAGTGGCTATTAACTTCATATAGCTACCATATACATAATTACTTCTTATATCTACTATTCAATTGTTACGGTAGTTATTTGATGTATTCCCGCTGCTGTATTCATGAATACAGCAGCAAAAAGTGCCTAAAAATTAGGGCAGTCCAGCTGTACGCGCATGTATTTACATGTATTCGCGCCATGTATTCATGAATACAGCAGCAAAAAGCGCCTAAAATTAGGGCAGTCCAGTTGTACGTGCATGTATTCACATTTATTCGCGCTGCTGTATTCATGAATACATCAGCAAAAAGCGCCTAAAATCAGGGTAGTCCAGCTAGCGCATGTATTCACATGTATTCGCGTCATGTATTCATAATTACATTAACAACAATCACCTTAAATAGGTATGTCCAACTGCTTAATAATGGAAATGATATTGATTAGCGTGATATATTTCTAATATTAGCTCAACAAAGTCAATTCTAACATGCCTCATTATCAACCCAATTAATTAGAATGATTTTTCAGTTGTATATAACTTTTGTATTTAGTGTGTTTCAATATATTCTTTTTACTGTTGCATTCATTAGATTCAATGTTTGTATTTACTGTATTCGCTATTTTATATTCAGTGTATTCAAATGTATTTGTATTAGCAGTATTTTAGTTATTCCTAATACATATTATTACTGTTGTATTCAGTATATTTCATTAGTTGTATTCACTGTATTTCTATTTGTATTTAGTGTATTTTACAATATTTCACAATAATTTAAAAATTAAATGTGTTGATTGTTTATATTATGTTCTATTTTAATATTTGTATTGAGTTTATTTCAATGTTTATATATGTATTCATGCATGAACACAGATGTATTCAGCTGTATTAAAAAATTACAAACCTTTGAAATACATAAATACAAGCAAACAAATGTGTATTTATGCAAAAATATAATGTATTTGAGTGAATTTGTAATGAATATAATGTATTTGTATCGTTGTATGTGATTAAATTGCAAAGAAGAGAAGAAAGTTCATCGGAGATTGCGTTTTCCGGCCAAGCAAAATATTATATACATTATATTAAAGCAAAAAATGGAGATGAATAATAACCCCGGCTCTCGAATCTTCTCCAGCATAAAAAATATTACAGTATCCGTGTAGAGTAATCCATTGCAATATCCGGTGTAGAACAAAAGTCGTAGTGGCCCTCTTATTCAAAAGTTGTTGAATCATCCATTGAAGAGGAAATATGAAGTTTTCTGCTAAAAACCTAATAATGGTGAAGATTTAAAAAAAAAAAGAGTGAAGAGAAAAAGAAGAAGCTTGAACCGGCCAAAAATCCAAAAACTTTAACACTTACCCCAAATTTTTGGAGCAAAAACGTTAAAAGTGAGAGAGAGAATCATTCTTCAAAAATCATGAATACAATCTTGCTGTGAGAGAGGACATCGTGGAGAGAGAAAGAAGAAATATTTTGATGTGATTTTGGGAGAGAATAATTGAAAGAATGAGAGAAAAATGGTAAATAGAGTATTTAATGTCTTAATGGTAGTGTATATCATAAATACCTATTTTGCTATAAAAATAAAAGATAGCTATAAAAAATAATATTTTAAAAGAATTTTGATTTATAATAAATAAGGTGTAAACTTTTGTTATAGGAGATAAAATTTCTATAATAATATTATTTCTATTATATAGAAAAGGAAAGATGGTCAACCAAATGCATATATGTCATTTTAAATAAACTCCTACATTGTTTGCAATTCTTAAATGTAAACTATCATTGATACACATGGGACCCACATTCTCATAACTACAATACACATTTAAATGTTACTCCTTGTTGATTAGATTACTTTTATAGATGCAAATAATCATTTGAAACGTTCATTTTTCTTATTTGGTAAAATTCTTAATTTTGATTTTGTCAACTAGAAGTTTTCACAGAGAAAGTAAACTTAATTTTTTAAATAATAGTGACAAAAGAAGATATTGGTAAATATTTACAAAATTTTCGTATTTACCCATACTATTTTAAAGTAATTTAAAAATTAAAATTAAAAAATTTTCATCTATCCACAATATTTGAAGGTAATTTCAAACTAGAAAAATGCATATTCAGAAGTAATTTTGAAAAGTATAGTTTATTAAATCTCAAAAGTTAACTTGAGTAATGGATTTGTTCATACTGTATTAAGGGACTATCTCTTATATGCTTAATTGATGAAAATTTAATCTACATGATTCGTACTCATTTTTCTTTGATAAGTTTTCAACTATCAATAAATTATCCTAACCATTATTTTTTATAATTTTTATATTATTTTATTATAAAAATTAGCATATGATAAATCAATAGAAAAATAAAACATTTCTCTTATCTCTTTAATTAAGAAAAAAAATTAAAATCCCAATATAATTTATATAGACTTTTATCAAATGTTTTATATTTTATCACCAGTTAACATCATTTTAAGCAAGTTATAATAAAATATAATTTGAACAATTATATTGAATTACTACAATTTATATCATGTTAATATTTGTTTAGTGCCTTTGATTTTCTTTGCTTGAAGTAGTAAATTACTTCTTTAGGGGTGAGAGTTCCCTTGAAAGTTTTTTTTTCATCTTTTTTTCATTCTCTTGCGAGTTCCTTTAAACATCATTCTTTAAAAATTTCATGTCTTGATTTTGGTTTTTTTCATCTTTTATGTTGTTCTCCCTGTTGAAACTCTTGCGAAACTAATTTGGATGTATTCAAGAATCGTTTACAAATAGATTGGTAAGTTTTTTATTCTAGAAAATTTGTTAATATAAATTACACTTGTAACTTAATGTATTCTCTTGTAAAATATTCAAATAAAAAAATAATATCATTGAAACTAAATTTTCAATTTGATGTTTATGTTTGATATGGGTGTTAAAAATGAGTATTATAGCACAAAGTTTTTTATGTTAATTGGAGCAATTTAAACAGATTATAATTTATAGTTTAATTTAAATAAATTATTAAAATAAACTAATTATAAATTGTGATCCCCAATATCATTCTCTATCCATGATTAAATGTGTATATAACAAGTATCAATTTATTTATCAAAAAGCTAATTGAGCCTCAAACAATAATTTTAAGACTACAATGTTAAGCCCATATACGGACCTTTCCTCGTCTAGCATGAAACTTTTAGTGGGCCCAAGAAGAAGGCCCATTCTGTCGTAATCAACCCATGTGATTGAAGGCTGGAGAAGCGGGCCTTAGATTGTTACAGCAACAACTATTTCTCTTCTTCAACAGCCACTTATATCTTTCGCAACTTGTTTACTGGTCCAATTTCAATAGTCTAAAGCCATTTTGAAACAACAGAGACACTTCTTCAAATTGGAACAACAGAGGAGAGAAGGAAAAACCTTTTTGACAAAAAAAAAAAAATTTCTTTAGTGGATTTATTTAGGCCTCGTTTATTTTTTTTAAGATTAAGACGTCTGAATCTGAATACACATCTGAATATATTAAGATGTATATTAAAATTTAAATAGAAATAATTAAGACTGTTTAATTTTTAACATCTGAATGTATAAAATTTATTTTTATTTAAAAATTAATAAACATAAAATTCAAATGAAATACTAATTAATCTAATATTCTATCAATAAAATATATAATTTTTAAAATATGATAGTTGTTGGTGATGATGGCTAACCGTTGAATGCCGATTAGAGGCGGTGATTGGTGGTAGTTTTGGTTGATGATTATTGTTCATGCTAGTAGCTAGTAGTGATTGGTAGTGGTGGCGATTCTGATTGAGGATGGTGGTGGTGGGTGGTGATAGTTAATAATGGCGGGTGGTGGTAGTAGTTGTGATTGAGAAAGGTGGTGGGTGGGTGTTGGTATGTTATAATAATGGGCAGTGTTGGATGTGATTATTGATGGTGATAGGGTGGTCAGTTGTGGTAATTAAGGTAGATGAATGTTAATTGTACGTGAGAATGATATATGGTGGTCGGAGTGGTGGGGATAGTGGGTGGTTATAGCCGATAATGGTGGCCGCTATGATTGAGGATGATGGTGGCGTGGTGGTGGTTGAGTATGATGGTAGTTGATAACGGTAGACGGTGGCGGTAGTTAATAATGAATATGTGATAGCATCTTAATGAAATTAAGTCTCTGTTATAGATCTTAATCATACAGACCTATTCAAACTCATTAAGTGGTTGTGAAGAAAAAAACAAACAACTTAACGATTAAAATCTGAATAATTAAGATTCAAACTTTAAAAATAAACGCACTTAATATCTGAGATCTGAATCATTAAAATTCATACCTCCGTTAAGTGTAAACATACGAAGCTTAGTCTAAATCTGAATTTGACCCTTTTTCTGGTCAATAAGTAAATCTGATTTCCTTGTGTATTTACTTTTTTTATCCTTACTGAAAAATCATGACTTCTCATTATTGAAATATTAATGACTCCACCACTCGAAAAAATCAGCTGTTCATTGCAGGAAAAAGTAAGAGAGCAACCTGTAACTGAGTCTTTATTGGCGATGCACTTTTCTAAAAGCAATTACCAGAAATAGAATAATATTTCTTGAAAACAATAACCTTTTTCATTACATATTTGTTGTTTTTCAGAAATATTTCACAAATTTTATTTGTTACTCTTGTTTTAAAGAAGATTTGACCAAACACCTAGAGAAAAGGAAATAATGTTTAAAATTATTCTCAAATAGCATGGCGCCAATTGAAAAAAAAAATCCAATACTAAATAATCCTTTATGCCATATTACTCCAGTCAAAAACTACAAACAAAAATGAACATATTTTTTCACAGTAGTGGAAAAGAACTTCACATCAAGCTCTTCAAAAAAAAAAACTGGAAATAATAATTCCCAAAAAGCTAAAACAAAAAAAAAATTAAGTAACTTAAAAAACTGTTAAAGAAAACCTCATCACGAAATTCCACGTCTACATCATCGCCAGCCTATGTATATTCATTCACCTTAGAGAGAACCAGTCAAGCACATCCCAAGCAACGCGCCGCTGTGCGAGTGCCACGCGCTCATTGGAAACCAACGGCGTCCGGCAAATCGGACAATTAAAATTTAACGTATCCAACCACCGGTCAAAACACTCCTTATGAAAAACATGCCGGCAGGCCAATTTCCTGACATGGTCACCGTCACCCAACCGGTTCAAGCAAACAACACAGTTCGAACCGGACGCATCATCTCCTTGATCATCAAATAACGTATAAGAAAAGAGCCGGTTAAAATTGAGCTGCTCAGCTAACATAACGACACCAGCTAAACCGGAGCCGACGGCGTCGTATAGAGCGTCGTCAATTTGAACCGGATTGAACAGGGAAGATAATCCGAGGAATTGAAGAAAGGCGAAAACAAGGGAACGGAGATAAGTAGCGGCGTTGGCGAGAAGGGTAACGAGTAAAACTGGGATAGATTCAGAAGAAACATCGGTTAATTGGTTTTGTAATCCCATTATCGTGGATTGGAGTATTAATTTTTCAAAAATGGAAACTTTTATTCAATTTTGAAGCAAGTGGGTTGATGTGTGTGTGTATACTGTATATATAGGGTGCTATGTTACTTCGTGTTGAAAGGGGATGGTGGGTTACGTGGGAAGGGATAGAGAGGGACAGGCAATTTAGCTGTTTTCAGTGTCATCACAGCGTTTCTTGTACTTTAAACTTTCCGTTTACGTTGTTCCCATTTTTCGAAATTATCTTTACTACCTTTCGTATTCTCTAAAAATAATTTCTGAATTTATATCTTTTTGGGTCTATTCCTTAAATTTAAAAATATTTTATCTTAAATTTATAATTTTATTCTTAATGAAAAGTTTTCATAGTCATACAAATATTTTATGTCTTTTTTTAATTTGTATAGGATCACAAATTTAAAACTTTTTATTTTTTGTTAAATTACGCATCCAGTCACATAAATTCACGTAAATTAGAAAAGAGGGAGTACTATATTTTGAAGGATCCTGATGACATTTTAACGCGGAGAGAGTAACTTCTGAATGAAGTTTCAAAAGAAATACCCCATAAACTTCGATTATGTATTCTTTTCTTTTGCACTTTTCGCTTTTGAAATACATTATCATGAGCTTTGATGTCACGAGTAAAAGGTCAAAGTGTTAAAATTAAATTAATTTCACTACAGTAATCTGAAATAGAAGTTGATCTTATGTTTATGTCAATTGCTAAGTGGCAACTTCTATGCTTCCAACATGTTATTTAGTGTCTGTTTGGATTGGTTTATTTTAATTGTTTTTAAGTCAAAATAACTTGTGTTTAGATAAAGTAAAAAAGTAATTTTAAATATTAATTTTTAAGCTAAAATAATAAAAATTAGTCAAAAGTTAAAAATTAAAAATTTTAACTTATGGCTTTTGACTTAAAAATTATTTACAATAAATTCATCCAAACGGGCTCTTATGCTTGGTATAAAATAACTTTCGTGACTTAATATTGATTTTAAAATCTTAGATTTAATCTTCTTTTGCTTTTTTTGGGTAATAAAAAGAATGTTGCATACTTTAAGAAAGTAAAGCTTGAGCCTTGAGGATAAAACTAGCGGGAGCGTGGAATGGCGTGGGGGGAAGCGCGTGAGTTTACTTGAGGAATATGACTACTATTTTTATTTTTTTTTATGAAGAAACAAAAGGGGGTGGCCAAAATAGTTGGAGAATTTCACTATTTTAATCAAATGACCTCTGGCGTGGGTCAGGTTTTTTGGGAGATAAAGATGAAGCTATAGTCCTACGCTCTGTAGACTTTTGTAATGTTAAACATTTTCTCTTACTCTTTCCTTTAGGGGTGTTTGGTTGGAAAGATAGTTATTTCGTGAATAATTATATTATGATTAATTATTTTAGGATTAGTTATTTGATTTTTTTTATAAAATAAAAAGATATTATAATTTTAGAATTAATTATTTCTAATTTTCTCTCAATCATACATGAGATAATTTTTTTCTTAAATTTAATTTTAAAATTAATTATTCCTTGTCCCTCGTACCAAACGAGCCCTTGCTCTTCTTTCTTTCTTCTTTCACACCTCCTATTTGCCATGTAGATAATGATAAAAGGTAATTAAATCCAAAATTATAACGGAGGGAGTTGTTTTAAAGTACCTATAATCTTTTATAGCTAAAATATTCCCGTCTCGATTTATGTGGTTGAAAGAGAGTTAAATGAGTTTTTTTTTAATTGCAGTATTTTTTATATATTTTTAAATATTTTAAATTATTAATTATTGTGACTTATAGTACTTTTACGTATTTTTTAAATATATAAATTTTATTTCAAAAAGTTCAAAAATTTTATATCCAAATTTACGATTAAAACTATAAAAAAAAACTAACTCTCAAAATTCGAAGTTCGCCGCCTAACGGCCAAAAAGTTTAAAAAGACACCTTGATGTCCTAAATGAAAAACAGCACAATCCTTGAGATTTGGAAGAAGATGAAGCGTGACGAATACATGATGCAGTGTATATTGTGAGATCAAAATTTAGTTGTATTGTATGACACCCACAAAGGTGGAAGTAGAGCGACAAGTATTTCATCTTTAGATGTCCCGAGCCCGAGCGTTGAGTATGAAATCCTTTGTTAGGAAGCGTGTTATTTTTAATATATAGAATTTTTTATCGCGAATTTGAATTTAGTGGAGCTTTAATGTGAAGACAACACATTATTTTTAATCTGTATTACTATAAAAACAATAAAATATTAAACTTTCTGAAAATAAAAAATAGAAACAGAAAGTTAGTAAAATCAGTTTAGCGAAATAAATTCTGAAAAATAATTTAGAAATAAATCGAGTCCACTGAATACATAGTGTGTCTTTGAGAAAATTATTCCCCTCAAATATCCGAGGTGTTGGAATATTTTCCTCCCAAGATAAAACGATTTAAGTCACCAACGTATTGATTCCAAAATCTCTGGTGAACGACGAACCACTTGATGATCATAAAATATACTAAAAAATATTATACAAAAGAAGTAGGTTAATCAATCAATCGATCTTTAATCAAAATCATGTTGCGAGAAAATACATAATGACTATATGCAGATGAATCAAAAAGATAGTATATAAAACGTAAGAAAATGGAAGGGAAAAAGGGCAAAACGAAACAAAACAAAAGGCAGATCCCTTTCCCGCAAAAGACGACACAGAATAAAAATAGTCGGCCATGATCTCTGTATAAGATGTTTCATTAGTGGACACTTGCGGCAGTTGCCACATACTAGATTCTCAACTCTGCAAATCGCTTCCTTATTTATGATAGGGTACGCACACACAGTATGATATACTCTCAATTCAGCTTCTACCTGCTTATTTTGAAATATTTTCAAGCATCAATCTATGACATGAAGACATACTATATATACAATAACAACCGTCCGTTATAATTTTACAAGTAATTTTGAAAGATATATATTATATATATATATATACACACTATTATATTATTAATTTTATTTGAATCCGGTCTAATATTATCACATAAACAAAAATTAAGGAAGTACTAGATATATATGCGCACAAACAAGTGTTTTTTAACGAGTTAGGTTATATATATATACTTCCAAATAGGGGTGTACAAACCGAATCGAAAAATCACACCAAACCGAAAAGTCAAACCAAACCGATTAAAAAATTCGATTAGATTTGATATTGAGTGAAAAATCCGAACCAAACCGACGTATTAATATATAATATTTATATATATTTTTAAGACTTTTTATAGAATTTTTTTAAAAACTATATAAAAATATTTGTGATTCTCTTATGGGATGTAATATTTAGTTAAATATGAAGTGCTCCATATTCATTAACTTTAAATAATGAGTTGTATGATCACTTTCAATTCAAGTGTTAGTGACGTCAATCTCTTTGTTTTTCCAATTTATATGTCAAGATCTATTAAATTCTTATACCTTTTTTCAAATTTGAAATGGTATATTGATAATTCAAAATTAAATAGTATAGGTTCATATTTTTTTTTATGTTTAATTATAAAATTCGGTTAATCTTGAAAGTGTACATCAACATAAAATTATTGTCAACGACTAAAAAATAACTATCATGTGTTACTAAGAAAAGTCTTCCATAAAAATATTTTAATAGATCATATATTTGTTAATTTTCTAATTTTTACTATACATATTTTTAGTTAACAAAATAAGATTGAAAAAATATTTGTATAACAAAAAACCCGACAAAATCGAACCAATCCAAACCGATATAGTTGATTTAGTTTGATTTTGATAAAAACTGAACCAACCCGGTCTATGTACACCCCTACTTCCATATGTAAAAAATATTTGATGCCATATCAGGTTGCCTTCATATAGTAAGTAACTTTGTGTTATTTTAAAGATTAAAATCTCATATTTTAAAAAGACAAAATTACATCATATATCACTTGGGCCACACGGCCCATCCGAAAATAGCCCACGTTTGAGGCCCTTTCCTGGTTTAGCCCATGTTGTATATGTTTTGAAATTTCCTTTTCATCCGGTTGCCCACAAATATAATAACCGTTATTTTAGTTTTTCTTTTTAAATTTTTTCCTCTCTCTCTCACTCTGTTCTTCTCACGCATTTAGCACAGACGTACGAAGGCAAAACCGTCCTCCATTGTTGCGTTTATTGTGATTTTTCGAGCTTTACTCTTGTTTTCAGGTAATTTTCGTTTCATTTTTATGCTTTTACCACTGTTTTAGTTTTAATTTTTGTTTTATTTGTGTTTGGCTATCAATATGATGTTGTTCCTGACTTTATCGAGCAAGTGAATCAAGATAACACGCTAGCTGACCAAACGAGGGAGTTACTGATGGTGTTGATCATGGTATTCTTCTGCATTTTATCTTATTTGTCTGATTTTTGTTTTCTTCATTTTGAAAGTTTTTTATTATTGTTTTCTTCAGGTGATATCAAGGGTAATACATTTTGGGATCACATTGCCGATGAAGATTTAGCTGCGCTACAGATATCGCAAATTGTGCTTCACAGAACACCTGACATAGACGTAGAAGATGATTACATTTCTCCTTAACAGTCGGTTCGACAGAAAATACCAGGAAAATATGCCAAATCTGCGTATTTGCCTGTTTTTGATTCAGGGGCATCAGGCTCGACGCACAAGCTAATTTTTTATATCAAGCATCCTTTCACGATCGAAATTGATGATTTTGATCTCTTGTCGCCATTGGCCAAAGAGTTTTGCGCGTTTGTTGATAATGAGATGGATACGAGGCGAAGGTAGTAGCTTTCTTTAAGATTTCATGTTCTGCTTTTATACTTGTCATTGAAGGTAGTTCTGATTACTTTTTTTTTATTTTTTTTTTATTTGAAGTGCCAAAAATATTTATACCAATGAAGTAAATAAGCTTGCTGAAGCTTTTATTTTTGGCTCGTGTCATGTGGACAGGAAGGATTGGTTCCACTCACTTGCGTATTGTGGTCGACCTTTGATTGACACAGTATTTATTAACTTTTTATTCTAATGCCTTATTTTATTTGTTGCGTATCTTTATTGTTTGAGATCCCCATAGTGTATACATAACTTTGTATAATCAAATGCAAGATTTTTGTATAATGATGGTATAAGATTGTATAAGATTGTATAATCTTGTACAAATATGTATAACTCTATATTATAGTGTATAAATTTGTATATTTAAAAAATCTGCATCATATATTTATTTTTTTTGTAGTACTTTGAATCATTTAGTAGTGATGGTTGTTTTTGTTTTATTTTTCTTGTATTAGCAATTGGATGTCCTCTTGTACTATTTGAGGAAAAGGAAAAAATATGGGTCGAATGTTGCTGTGCGGTTTACTGCAACTGACTTTGCCTTTGGTAACAAAATCAACTCACTGTATAAAGATTTCAAACTGAAGCAAGATCCTTCAGTGAATCCCGAAGGGCATGAAATAGAAGAGTATATTAGAGGGTATTATTGTGATACAAATGTACCGTGGCACACTGTTGACCACGTATTATTCCCTATTTATGTCAAATGCGGAAGAGCGAAATTGGGCCACTGGTATTGTGGTTGTTTACATTCATAGATAGGTGCATAACATCTATGACTCTAACCGTGGAGCAATTAATGATAGACTTGCTTTGGATGATGCATTACCTTATGCAATTTTGATACCTTACTTCTTGAAAAGTTCTGACTTTTATGTCGAGAAGAAGGGCATTGATTGGAACAATGGCGCATATACCAATAAATCCCATTCTGATGCTTTGCAGATTAATTTGATTAATAATGTGCCATAACAGATCAAATGATCGGTTAATCTCAGTTGTTTTACTATTTTACTATTTGTGTACCTATTTACAGTAACATCCTGATAATCTGATTTTTTTAAAATATAGTGACTGTGGTGCTTTTGTTGCTGGCTTTGCTGAGTATTTCATCTTGGGTAAGGAAATTCGAAAATATAATTTTGACATTGAGACACTTCGCACCAGGTGGGGATCTTTGTTGTGGGATTATGAAAGGAAAAAACAACAGTCCGATGCAATTAGTGGTGATGAAATCACAGGGAGGCTTTTCAGGAAGAGGAAGAAGGGACGACCGAGAAAGTAGTTCTGTTTTTTCATTTTAATGTAGTTTTGCTATGTATCAGGAGTTGTTTCCTAGTTTTATCTAAGTACTATTCTGCTACTTGTGAGATAACCTTAAAGGATTTTACAGATGATTTTATTTTTGTGTAATTTGTGGTAGTCGTTACAAATTGTGGTTGTTAATGAATTACATTTTAATGAATATTTCAGTTGCTTTTTCCTTTAACAAAGTATGTATTTTTCATTATTGTTGCTGATGTTTTTTATGTCAATACAACACAAGAAGATAGGTCACTTTGTGTGGTACCCAATTTTCTAGTGCTGTCTCAATAGAAGAACCTGGTTCTTCTTGGTGTTCCAACTACTATTGTTGCGGAATAATAAAACCAGTAAAGTAAAAACACAGAGATTTTTACGTGGAAAGCACCTTTCTCAAAAGGTTAAAAAACCACGACCTACTCCTTAGTAGGATTTGCTCAAACTCTTCACTAAAACTCTGAGCCAAACGAACTTACAAAATAAACTCTTTTGTAATCCTAGGACTAATTCTAATCCCTTTGTAGTAACTAGCCCCCAGCTAATTTCTACAAGCTTCAAGTTAACTCTAACTTGAACAACGCGTACCTATTACAATTGCTTCTATGAAAGCTGAATAGATACAATATTAAAACTCCTACTACAACTAACTAGACTCAATAATTAATCAGATGGAACTAGTTATTCTAGTTGAACTGTAGCCTTTGAATCGCACAATGATTCTGCTAGCAAAATAACTCTGGGAACTTTGCTTTCAGATTTTGATTCACTTCAGCTTTTGTCCGTTGAGAATTCCAACAGAAATACATCGAGTATTTATAGTCATTTGTTGAGCTTGTCGTCCAATTCTAGTCCAACTCTACCTGGGTGAACAAATTCGTATCAAATTCAACTTCCTTTCTTTTGTTACTTTCCTTGCTGAATTCGACTTCAATCTTCTCATCAGTTTGAAACTTTTTCGCATTAGGAGACAATCTCTTGGTTTATTGATATTTCACATTCACAAATATCTCCTATCCCTGTACGGTTCATGTGCCAGCTATTTAGTTCAAGATGTGTGCTCTTATGGACCTGGTTCAACTGGTCAGGCATTTGTCAATCTTCAAAACTATGCAGTGACTTGGGTCAACAATTGCACTTTTGTCAATTTTGCAGGGTTTATACATATGTATACAATAATATACATAGTTATACAATTTTATACAAACTTATACTCTCATTTATACATCTGTATACATATAACAACATTGATTATTTGCAGTTCTGTTTTGCATTTGTACAATAGATCAATATGTTTGGCACCATTAAAAACAACAACACACTATTATTGGATAGTCAAAACATGGATAATGAAACATATTTAACATAATTGCAACATATAGTGTAAATTGAAATTCTTTATTGACATTTGTAACTCAATTGCTTCTGAAACTTAACTACTCAACATTTGTAAGTCTATTGTTTGTGAAACTTAACTACTCAACATGACAACATATGTAACAGAAAGTGTTATGATTTCAACAATTTATTTTGGTCGAGTCCTACATGTTTTTCTATTGTGACCACTTTGTCCACACACAAAACATGAAAACGCCCTCTTAGACTCTTTCTCTGAAGCATGTTTGAGTCTTTCCTTTCTTGTCCTTCCTGCATTTCTTCTCCATTTAGGTGGTAGGACCACATTTTCCAACACCTCTGTTGGGATTACCCATAAACTCTCATCTGTCATCGGATTCACTGGAAATTCATAAGTTTTAAGGATTTTATCCTTCTTGTAGTAAAAAGAGCAATACTGGCCAGGTGCAGCTGCTGGTTCTTCAAAACCGCCCAAGCATGCGGACATGGAAGTTCATCCATTTGAAATTTGCCGCAACTACATGTTCCCTCTTCAAGGTACACTATGTTTCGCCTTACCCCTTCAAGCACAGTATATAACTGCTCCATAGCAGGCCTCACCTGCAAAAGTTTTTAAAAAAAAAGTTAAATCACATTATACATTATTATAGAGAGTTATCCATCCTTTTAAAATCAGTAAAATGCAAATCAACAGTTCCATGTTTGATTCATTCTACCTTCATTTGCTCCGATGCAATCAGATTTTCCCGAAGGAGTTTGTCGTACTTTTTGCCAAGCTCTGTAGATGTCTCCATCGGACTTTTTCATTTTTTGTTATTCCACTGTTGTAACAAATTTGTCATATACTCCAGCAATCACATTACTGGTAACTCTCTAGCATCTTTGTTTGCTGCATTAATTGACTCTGCAATATTGGAAGTCATTACCATCGACCTTTTCACTTTGGAGTATGCCCTAGACCACCTTTCGTAGCCAATTTCGAACAAGTAAGGCTGCACCCTCTGATCAAATTTGCATATCTCTGTCATATGGTAGTCAAACTTCTCTATCGTGTAAGCTCTAGCCAAAGCGAAGAAAATATCCTTCAATTGTTTGTGATGTTTCTTGAATGTGCTCTTTACATTCTGCCACAAGTGAAACATGCAAATACAATGTGGAACTTTTGGGTACACAACTTTTGTTGCATTGAAGATGCTTTCATATCTATCTGAAACTATACACATCCCTTCTCTAACACCAAAAGTACCCTTTATCTGGACGAAGAACCACTCCCAAGATTTATTGTTCTCTGAATCTACAATTGCATATGCAAATGGAAGAATTTTTCTTGTTTATACAAAATAGATATTAGGATTCAGTCAATTATACAAATATTATACACAGTTATACACGAATATACAATTTATACATACTGCAAATTTTATAAAAAAGGCAGCTGTGAAATCCTATACACGTTTATACATGAAACTATAAAATTATGCAAACTGCAGAAACAAGGTAGGTGCAACCAACTCACCAGCTCCATCCTGTGTGCAAGCAGTCAATATTGTACCCTTATATGCTGCTTTAAGGAAACTTCCATCAACAACCATTATCGGTCTTCTGCAATGCTCCCAACCCTTGATTGATGCATATATTGAAACATATGTATAAAGAAAGCATCCATCTTCTGATTTGTGCAACTTTGTAACCGCTGGATTTGTATGCTCCAACATATACAAATACCTCGGCAACTCCTTATATGAATCACTCGGATTCCCTCTTATCATTGCCATTGCTATCTCTTTAGCTCTCCATGCTTTCATGTAACTCACTTCAACCCCATGTTGCTTTTGTACGTCCTCTATTATATCATTTGCGGTGTAAACGTTTTTTGGATTAACATATTTGTCCTTGACTATACTAGCAATTACACTCGAAGTAGCTTGACATTGTGTTAAGTATATTTCACCATAGTCGCATGTGTGATTATTATTGTAACTTCTCACCTTGAATATGTTTGTCTTGTAAACGGCAGAAAATTTGAAACTCCAAGCACAATTGTCATCCACACACATAAGGTGATACCTAGGGTTAAAGATCATTTAACTTCTAAATACAATTTTATACAAAAACATAACTAGACATATATCAAATTTAATACCTTTATNATATATATATATATATATATATATATATATATATATATATATATATATATATATATATATATATATATATATATATATATATATATAACAGAATATACAACTATTGTTATACCTTGTTGCACTTGATCTCTTCACCTTGAATTGGAACCTCTCGCGTACAGCCAAGTTCTTCATTACAGTGACAACTGTCTCTTTATCTTTATAAACTTGATTCTCCTCAACAAATTTGTTTAATTCATTATCTATTATACCCGTGTTTTCAATAAATTCGATATCAAGCATAATTTCGGTGTTATCCATTATGGACACATCTGCACAATTGGAACTTGTAGCAACGAAACAACTGGAACTTGTTGCAACCAAACAACTGGAACTTGTAGCAACTAAACAACTGAAATTTGTAGCAACCAAACGATTGTCATAAATCTCTTTTGACAGTCACATACAATGGGTATTCAGTGAAATTCAAGCTTTTCTTCTTTAATTCGATATACACCTTAACACTCGTATCATTGTAAATCAGGATCGGTGGCAAACCATCCTTTGGGAGAAAGTTAATCTCTAATGTGTTTAACTCCGAATCGATTCTAATCTGTTTCGAAATCGCTTAAGCTAAATTGTTGTAGCTGAATGTCGACTCGATTATTACACAATCGCTGACGAAATTGATAAACTTGTTGTCTTCCCATTCATCGCTATGAAGAACGTAAACTGGAAAAATCTCCATTGAACAAAAAGTTGAAACCAAAATTGCGCAAAAATGAAAATTCCGCTGATTGCAGCAAAAGAAATTCACTTTCGTGTTTGATTTGCTGTTAATTCGAGATGAAGAAGAATTTTTAGGTTTTTTGGAGTTGTTTTTGTAGATTTGGGGAAGAAGAATGGAAAGAATCAGAGAAAATCTTGTTGAAAGATATGAAATCCAGCTTTTGAATCCCAAAAAAACGAAAATAACGCCCCTTTTTCAGATATAGGCCTGTTATTTTTGGGCTACTCAATTATAAAATGAAATATGAGCTATAAAATTGAAAAGTAGGCAGCCCAGTTATTTTAATATGAAATTTTTCCTTTTAAAAAGGATATATTACATATAATATTTTTGAGTAACATATAATAATATAAAGAATAATTTTAACAAAATAATTCCAAACTTTTGTAGAAGACGAGTGTTGGCACACTGACTGCTCATGATTTTAGTATCCTGCCGTAAAGCATATTCGTACGTGTCCTACAGCTGGGATGAGTGTGACCTTTTCCTAGGGAATGTAATTAGGCAAAATGTTACGTATTAAAATCTCATCATCTAAGCCTCTGGGATCTGGACACACAACACATGCAATGTTGTGAATCCATGCAAAAATGCATCTAGTCCAGTAATTAACAAGCTGCAAGCCACTCGACTCTTCAATTATTATATGCTCCACAAATCAATCTTTTACCTGTAAATTCCAAAAATTAATTTTTTAACATCAGACACTGCTTGTGCTTCCCATGATAATTATCTATCGCGTGCCTCATCATCCTTTGAGAAAAAAAAAAAGGTGCCACTCAATCCTAGTAGCAATTGATGATCAGTATTGTGACGAAAGATAAAAAAAAGTTAGGGTTTGTTTGATACGAGGGATATTATTTTCAATTTTTTTGAAAAATATGTAGGTTTTACTTATTTTTCGGTGTTTTGTTTAGTTAACAAAAAATAATTTTTAGAAGCAAACTTTATATGAGACGAAATGAATATGGACGGGGAAGGTGGTAGGTCGGGGTCTAGGGATCGGAGTGGCGGTAGCGATGTTAGGGAGTGGCGTGGGGAGAGGGCACATGCAATAGAGTGGGAAAGGAAAATGAATTCAAGAGGAAAATATTTTTCAAAATAGTTAAGCCGATCAAAAATGAGAATATTTTCCTTTTCCATCTATTTATTTTAACTTGACGGGAACAATTTACATCCACAAAATGTTTACATTAATCATATTACTTATTTAATCATGATTAAATAGTAATTCAAGGCCGGCTAAGGGCTAGGCAAGGGGGCTTTTGCATCCGTACCCACTTTTTGTACCACGTTTTAACTTATACCCGCTTTATAAAAAAAATTGTATCTGTACCCGCTTTTGCGCATAACTTCAGCATGCGCAGCTGAAGTAGCAAAGGCAATCACGCAAAACTTCAGCATTCTAGTAGACGGGCCTGAAGTAGCTTGCGAACTTCAGCTCTAGAGCTAATATTTTTTTCTTTGTAACTGGGGAACTTCAGCTCTAGTAAATAGGGAACTTCAGCTCTAGAGCTAATATTTTTTTCTTTGTAACTGGGGAACTTCAGCATGCGGGGCTGAAGTTCCCCAGTTATAAAGACAAAAACATCAGCATACGGGGCTGAAATTTCCCAGTTACAAAGACAAAAACTTCAGCATACGGGACTGAAGTTCCCCAGTTACACTAGGGAATTTCAGCTCTAGAGCTAAAGTTTTGTCTTTGTAACTGAGGAACTTCAGCATACGGGGCTGAAGTTCCCTAGTGATAAAGACAAAAACTTCAGCATATAGGGCTGAAGTTCTCCAGTTTACAAAGACAAAACTTCAGCTCTAGAGCTGAAGTTTTATCTTTGTAACTAAGGAACTTCAGCCCCGTATGCTGAAGTTGTTGTCTTTATAACTTGGGAACTTCAGTTCTAGAGCTGAAGTTTGTAACTGGAAAACTTCAGCTCTAGAGCTGAAGTTTTGTCTTTGTTACTGGGGAACTTCAGTCCCGTATGCTGAAATTTTGTCTTTATAACTGGAGAACTTCAGCTTAACTGAACTTCAGCTTAGCGAGAGAAATGCAGCTGAAGTTATTTAAAAAGTGGGTACAAGTTAAAAAATTTTAAAAAAATAGGTATAAGTTAAATGAGGGCGACCAAATAGGATGTCCCGCGCAACTTTTACCTAGGCAAGTAAGGCATACACCTTAGGCCCCAATTCGAGGGGCCCCAATTTTAAAAGGAATATGTGTTAATTTTTCCTTTAAAAAGTTTAAGCATCGTATAGTAAGAATTATCATTGTGAAGAATTAATGTGACTGTTGAGGGATGGAAAAGTCCTCCCCAATAAAGTAAACATATCTTTATGATTTCATTAAACTTTTATATAATCTTTATTTTGTATGTTTATATTTTGACCATTAAAGCATAATAGTCACTCTAATATTGATGACTTAGATCAATATTTTGAATTTAAAGTGTTATGAAAAGTAGTACAAGTAGTAGATAATACTCTATTCGATATATTTAATTACAAAAAAAGACTTGATTCTTTTTCAAATGCCTAACAATTGCCCCAAATGAAAGAAAATTTTCAAAATTAAAATAGATAAAATCTTACATAAGATCAATAACGTCTCAAGAATGATTAAATCGGTTATCTATATTATCAATTGACAAACAACTACTAAAATAATTGAATACAAAAATTTAGTCCTCTAATTGTAGTTGCACTTTAGGCCCCAAGTATGTCGAGCCGCTCCTACGGAGGCAGATTTATAGGCATATATATAGAACACGTGAACCCATGGTCTTTCCGCTAAACTAGGTATTTTATGTATATATTTTTTACAATTGATCTAATATTATCTACTGGCATCCATACTTCAAAGTGGCTAAATGGTGCTCTTAGACGAATGTTATGTTATTTACCAAAAGGAGTAAGCTTCAAATCTCACTTAATACTTTTTTTTTCCTCCTTTTTTTAGTGGTGCACCCATGTCATAAAAATTCTAGATCCGCCTCTACGCCCCAAACTAACATTAGTTAAGTGATATATAAAAAACAAGTGAATTTGGTATTTTGGTTACATGAAGTAATTCATTCCCTCAGGGAAAAATACGAAGTGTTCCAATATTGTTTAGTGTAGCTTTTATGAGAACTTTAATAATTCATGGACCGGTCATATTATTAGCACTTTTATTTTTGAATCTGTTATGTATTCTTACCTTATATTAAATATAAGAAACACTTAAATGCATTTTCAGATTTTATTAATTCTTCGATAGTTGATCTCTTTAATAATTCGTCCATTATTTTCAAGATTAACCAAAAAATAAAAAAAATAAAAAAAATTCTTAAGTCATTTCGATGAGTTTAAAAACCACGCGTTTCTCTTGATCATTAAAGCGACTCGAGTATTGAAATAGTTGACATGCTTTGAAAAGACCAAATTCAGCAACACTCCACGTTTGGCTACTAATTATAAGTAATTACGAGATTAATTAATTATATTATAAACGCGTTGGGCGGTGGATGATTAGGCCATTCAGAAAGCGACCATCTGACTGAAAGAAGATTTGCCGCGATCTTCGAACGCAAGTTGCAAGATTAAATTTTACTTTTAAGAATTATAATCATAAATTAATTATCTGAAATTTAATAAACATAATTAAAAAAACAAATAGTCATTCTATTAATTAATTAATTAGGAGGAGGAAACATGAGATGAATGATCATTGGAATACAAAAAAGTTCGTCACCGTCTTAGAAGATTTTGCATATCCACCGACCCACACCTTTTTATGGCCAAAAAACGCTCTACTTGACCCACCAAAAATAATAGAAAAGAAAGAAAAAAGAAAAAGAGCAAAACTGTAATAAATAATAAAAGAAAGAAGAATAATATCGTACAGAAAGAGAGAAGAAATTCTTATTGAATTTTGGGATGATTTACAATGGAATAAAACTCCTCTATTTATAGAAAAAAAGTGACTTAGCCACCAAGTAACAAACCCTAAAATCTCTCTAGAATATAGATATTCACCATAAATAGAATTCTATTTATAACACTCCCCCTTGAATGTCTATTCAACAAATAATGTGTCTCGTTAAAACGTTAACTAAAATAAAACCCAATGGGGAAAAAATTCTAGTAAAGGAAAAATAGTACACATATCTAACAATACGCCTTTTGGTTGCCTCATTAAAAACCTTGCAAGGAAAACTCAGTGGGACAAAACCTTGTAAGGAAAAAAGAGTGCAACGCGCATTAATTCCCCCTGATGAGAGCATCAATTCACATCCTTGAGCCTTCGCATCCCAATCTTATGTATTTGCTTCTTGAAGCTTGACATCAGTAGAAATTTGGTGAACAAATCAGCCATATTATCACTTGAATGAATATGTTGCACCTTGAAATCATCATTCTTGTATATATATAATGTCTTCATATAATATCGTGGAATAGCCTTTTCAGTGTCTCCATAGAGAGAAAAATTCCCGCTATCACATTATCATGCTTATAGTTATAGCAAGATACATATGTGCACAAAT